>JAMKCH010007257.1:0-39615 GCA_023653785.1 Ophioderma brevispina
CACCACACACACGTGTTAGTGTCAATAAAAAGAAATGCCATTTTGTTATAAATCTGGAGGTACATCATAATCAAAATTATCACGTATTTTTTATATAGCGATTGTCCCACCTTTAACACAAACTTGGTAGTCTAAAAAATAAAAACAAATACTATTTTGTTATAAATCTGGAGGCATCTCAAATCAAAGCAAAATTATAACTATAAACAGTTTATATAGTAGTCAGGTGGAATTTAGGGCACCAGCCTGAAGGAATGGAAATGGGAGTACAACTTTTTCTATTGACCTGATTTTCGTCATTAGGACCTAAGCCAATATTTTGGAGGGTTGTCAAAATTGTTACAGTGGCATTTTGGAAAATCCAATATGGCTGCTACCATGTGCCAAATCATAAAATCCCTTAATGTTTTCGATAGAGCAAATTCTATTCCGGTCTCCGGTGTTTTAAGCACGAGAAAGTGTTCTTAATGTAATTTTTATCATTACATTGCACAAAAATCCAATTGGCTGCTCAAAAGTCAATATCTCTCGGAATAATAAAATGATCTAACACCTCCATTATCCTTTTTACGCTACTTGAATACACATACGAACACCTAAAATATGTTCTGGCATGTGTTCAAAATCTGTTAATTGATGCACACTCTGCAAGTGTTTACTTAGCACCATCTAGAATCCATTCCAACGCATCCCGGACGGGAGGTCAAGTGTTCTGGCACATTTTTGGCAGTTGAGAGGGCTTTGATTCAGTGTCTATAATGCATTGCTTTATGCTTTACACTTATAGGATAGATATGTATTTGATCACTTGAAACCCTATTTGGCATTTCTCTGTAATGGACATTTTCAAATTCAAAGGCAGCCAATACAGCCGCCTTTAAAATAGTAACCCCTACTTCTATGTTCTATATTATTAATCAACTACTTAATTAATTATAAAACTTGTAAATTAAGGTCTGGATAATATTTTGACCATTTGACCATTCTGTCTGAATTTTTGTTTCTTTAAACAGCAAAAATGTTAAGATGGGGTCCAATGTGGCTGCCTTTTTACCGTCTTAAACCTATAAATTACGATACATCTGTAAAAATTGTAACTTTAGTTAAGTGATAAATTAAGTTACATTAAGTAGAGATGTTATTTCTTTGAGCATATATATATTCCACTGCATTCTTATTATCATTAACCAAAATAACAAGAAAATACATATACCCAGGGCACGCTGCGGAACTCCAAAAGGAGATCGTCAGAGCAGCAGGGGAAACATCACCAATTACATGACCAAATTCATAACCACTCACACAATAAACTATTAAAAGTGAAAAACCCGGAGTGGTTGGGTGGGGACAGCCGACGACGATGAACATGAAGAATTACATCTTCATATATGGGCCGGAATCCCAGTTAGGCTCACTTCGAGCGTTCCAAACGGAATCGCTACATGTGATGGCAATTTTGCTCAGATTTTGGAAATGGATTTTTTGTCCTAGATTTACCAGCAAGAAAGTTGAAAACCTCGCCCAATCTATCTATATTGTCAGCTGTCCTAACCCTCTGAACCAATCTCAATGCAGTTAAGATGGACATTTATACCCCTCCTGGAAAATCGGACTGAAAAGGTTTTCATACGCGAGTGTTTGAGCTCATGGCCTTTTGAATGTTAGTCTCAAATGGAACCGTAATCTCAACAATATGATGACGTTTTTGGTTTGTTGATAATAATAATACCGGTCTTTGGGCAGTATGCAAGATGCTGGGTGGAGGTACCTCCAATCACGGTATAACCAGGAATATCTGCATATTTTGAAATTATCTTGGGAGTTTTTTAATCATGTTTATTGATGCCTGGTCATATGAATAAAATACTGTATTGTGTATCCATGTGAGCGTCCGCTGTAAAGATATTTTACAATTTTTAGGACATGGTAGGCGTGTGTTTGGTGTTATTACAGAGTTTGCATTTTATTTAACATGTACCCTCTTTCCCCAATTCCTAAGATTGGTGAAAGTGGGCAAAAAATCTATACAAGATTTCACTGCAAGCTCAAAACGTTTTCTGGGTAGTTATAAATCATGATTTCCATGTAAGATTCCGACTTTTCAGCTGCGATAACTTAAGCATGTTACCTTGGACAACCAATGGCCGAATAAGTCTCTCCACTTTATCTTGGTCATTTTTGAGGATTTTGTTTGATGTACATTTACCTCATTCATTTAGAGTTGGTGAATTTAGAATCTTTGGAAGCATTCTGGAAGATGTTATTCTACCGCTTACTACCAAACTTTTTTCATCTTTTGTTTTCCAGACGATTCTCCATGATTTTTACAGTGGAGGGCATGGACGACCCTATCACTCCTTTCACCAAACTTCTAGCATAAGACATGGTATGGGCTTTTCAGGTATATATCTGAAAGTCTTGGTATTGACAACCCATCAGGACTGGTGATAAAGGCTGGTGTTGTACCGTACCGATAGGCCCAACCATGTCTTTATAATATTATATGCTAGGTCCGAACGTTACTGCGTGTCTGTTAATTCATGACGTAAATAGATAACTCTTATCTGGTATGTTTGTTTTGACAACATACTTAAAATTTCAAAATGACGGCCAGTATATTATGAACATATGACAATTTGTAGGTTTTTAAAGATCTTAAAAGGCAGCATATTGGCTTCCATCTTGATTGGTAAGCTTGTTAACACACTTGAAATGTCAGATATGAGTTCCTACTGGGTATAGAGCGCAGAATTATGCCTCTATCACAATACTTGATGAGTTATGGTCACTTGAATGATTCAGGGCAGTATTGGGTTTTAGGGTGGCCATATTGGATTTGATGGTAATGTTTTGATCAAATCACGTCAATAACCGGTCCAAAAGATTCCTCGTGTTTTAAAACCTGGATCTAGTGGATAAAATTAGGGCCCATTTGAATGAATTTGAGAGGTATAGCGGCCATATTGTTTCTAGAAATTCCACTAGACGCGATATTATTCCTAAACCCTCCAGGAAATTATTACTCTTAGGGTCATCATTGACAAAAATCGATCAATAGAAAAGTCTGTACTCC
This sequence comes from Ophioderma brevispina, assembly GCA_023653785.1. Classification (NCBI taxonomy): domain Eukaryota; kingdom Metazoa; phylum Echinodermata; class Ophiuroidea; order Amphilepidida; family Ophiodermatidae; genus Ophioderma; species Ophioderma brevispina. The sequence continues at coordinate 3,074 of JAMKCH010007257.1, forward strand.
ATTTCCACCCTGTGCCACAATTCCTCCTGACTATAGCCATTGTCCACCGCTTTAACATACCCTTGGTATAAAGAAATACATTTCGCTATCAATACGGGTTCTTCTGACCAAACTCCCTCGATAGAGCCTCCACATCGTGTCCAACCATGTCCTGTAGGAGGTGATATATTCTGAATAGGCACATCTGATCTCTTCCATTGCGCTGTCCTGTAATTTGCATGCTGTTTATGATGAAGCAGATACTGTTTGCATGGTGGAAGCTTAGACAGATCAACTTTAGATGAGCTCCTAATGGTCTAACCATCTTTTTAATTAAGCATGATGGCTTAAGCATGAATAAAGAGCTCAGATTGTAATTAAAATTGTATCAAGAGCTGCGATTTTAATTAAAATTGTATCAAATTTGTCTTTTTAACAAATATTATTAAAATAGTTTGACATACCTAACATAACTTTATACATGGGTTAATCAATGTTTAATATTGATTGTTAGGGCAAGATGACCTGTTTGAGAATGGTTTGAGCAAAATCGAAGCTATTTTTTGACCCCTGGGTAGGTAAACCTGTTAACCCTTCATTTCTTTTGCCTAGTAACTTGAAAACTATATGTCACAGGATAGGGGCAATTGTACTTTTTCCGAATCCGTGTGACCTGAGGAATACAAGAATGTACCTTTTAACAAGATCAAATGACTACCAACCTGACGACAACCGCAAATAAAGGGAGGTGGCGTTATTTGTCTTGTTAGATCTAGAAGCAATTTCCCCTAAACACAAGGCAGGGGTCCGCTCCGTGATTTTTGAAATGTGGCAAAAAATGGCATTTAGGGTTAAAGCATATAATACACTTTGACTTATAAGGTCATCAGGGCAGGGTGAAATTCCAAATCCTCCCAATCTGAAAATAAATTTATAAAAGAGCCATGCCAAATGTAATTCTATTATGAAAAATTGCACAAACTTTAGACTAGCAGCACCGCTATTTCCTCACTCTAAGTTTTGAAAAGATTTACATACTTTATATACCATTTATCCATCATACTTGAAGGGCCATGGCCCGATTGCTAATAGCCCCTCGTCCCCAGAACCCCAGATTTTTTGCTGGAAGTGGACAAAATTTTGGTATCGGAAGAAAGCTACTATTTTTCCTCATTCACCCTGTGAAATCTTTAGGCTAAAGGATGTTTGGTTTGGAAGTTATGAGCGAAATGTGCCCCATTTTGGTCGACCAATATTAATTTTACACCGTAGACCTTCTCTGTGCGCTTACGAAATCACGTTTTTAGCTCTCACATTAAAACGGATTGAAATATCGGCGCCAAACTTTACCGATTGGGGTTTATAGTGATTTATGGCCATTTATCAGAAGAAACCTTTATATACATAAATCGGATCATCCCTATTTAAGTATGGGGTGGTACTTGGTTACATGTATCACGGCTTTTGCCAGAAAATGGGTACCGTTTTCTGTCGTATTATTAGCTAACATAAGGCATCTGTTACCTTAATTAACCTGGGATTTTTACTTTCACAAATGGAACACTCATCTACCATTATTTGGGCCGTTTTTATCGCATTCGAAATGGAACACGCATCTACCATTATTTGAGGCATTTTATCCTCCACATATTGAATACGCATCTAGCTGCTGCAATATTGACACTTTTTTGAAATAATCCTATATTGAACTTTAATGCAGAAAAATTTTGAAAATCCAATGGGCATGTTTTAGGCTGATAGAATACCACGTAATCTTGTAATATCCAATCATTGGACGCACCAGGGACACATTTGAAATGTTTTTTAAACTCTAGACCCAGCTCATCACCTGTAAAATAATACACATGCATTCCTGAGATCAAATAGATAATATAAATTTTATAATTATATCCCAGAATAACGACTTAGAGTGGTTGATGATGCTCAATCGAAGGCACCCACATTTCAAAGTCCTCAAGAAGGCTGACATTCCTGACAGGTAATCACACAAAAATCACAGACTTTTACACCGATACTGGTTGTGGCTGATGAACATTGGCAATCACGATGGGAAATTGAGATCACTGAGAACTAATGTTTTGTATGAAACTAATCATAAGAATGTTTCAAATCATGAATCATAAAAGTTACGGTACGATAAAATCTTACCATGCTGCTCCTTTGTATAATTCGACTGAATAATGTTATTTGTCCGATTTGTATTCCATCGCAGATTTTATTCAATGGCCGGCTGTACGGGAGTCCACACTCTATACTTATTGACACGTACTACCTTTAACATTTCATTTAAATATTAATGTGCCTATTTATGGGTAGAATGTGTTTTAAATGTTGTGGAATTATAAACTTAAAGTTAACACCTTGCTTGTTCTACTTGTATATTTTGAACCTGTTATGCTCTCATGGCCTAATCCCTAAGGAAAAGTTTCGAAAAATGCTCAAAATCATAACGTATTTGAAATATTTCGTAATCTATGGTGGTGTGACTCCCGGCGTCTGTGCCAGCTCACATTAAAAATGTGCAAGCGCACTCTTCACATACATTAAATTAAAATCATATTTATGCATGTCTTGTAACAATTATCGGTATCGTAACATTCCTACAATTATTAAGACCAAGCGTAACCTAGTAAGTACAAAATCTGACATTTTACGTCATACGATTTTGGTCTATGGCTTAATTTTTTTCTCATTACCGATATCTTTCCCGCAAACCTTGGGAAACCAGGGTTATGACAATGGACCGGAGTCGAATGCGGGTATTTTTTCGTTGCACACGGTTCCAGCTTTCAAGCAAGGTACCATAGCGACGCATCTCTTCAGTTGCTTCTACCCATGATATGCCACATCCTAGGTATCACACCTTCACCAAACAACGGCTCCTTGGAAACCGCCATTCCTATGTTCTCTTGCTAAATCTGAGTTCTTGGGTGACGTTGATCGTGTTAATCCTTTGATGGCAATCCTCTCTTTACCAACCAAATACTAGCAAATACCTTGGTCATACCAGATTTTACATAAAATTTAGAAAATCATTTGGAGTCTCAGAACTCCTTTTAAATTGTATTCTATAGTAAAAAGGATAATGGTCATGAAACCTGGGGTTAGCCAACATTCTGGCCAAAAACTTTGTCACCTTAATTCTTACGAATCGTGCAAATCGGAGTTCAGCCTAGTTTTTCTTCAAAGTTTGGTCAGTCGTTTCCTTCCTTCCTCGAAGCAGTGATCCCCGCTTTTCGAGACGTCCTTCACTTCCTAGCAACTTTGAGTGTTGGGAAGAAGAGATCCGTATACAATTTGATATAAGTGTTTGTATTAGAGGTGCGTGTTCCGATCGTGTTTGGATCCCCCCCCTTGATTTACCCGGATGTATTATCTATTTTGGATATCAGATGAAAGGGCGTAATTTTCTCATTGGTCGTTCTTGAAATTTGAGCCCTCAATCCATTTGTCATTCCCAAGATAACAACAAAAAACCGCCGTTTTAGTGGTTAACTATCAATATTACACAGTAATTGGATAGTGTGTGCAATATGCATGATTGCCTCTAACCATCAAAACGCAAGTTTAGTTTCCCCACGGTACTTGAGGGGGCGTCTGTTGCAAGTGCCAAGCTTTCCTATCAAGTAAGAACACAATATTAGACATGAATCGGAACAAGCACCTTTAAAGTTGGAGTAATATCAAGTAGTGTTGAAAGGGTATACCTCTGCCAGAGTACAAAACAAAATAACTGTCACGCAACTGCTGTGTTCTAATATAACAGGTGGGGCAAGAAAAGGCACACTCCGGAGTACAAAACAATAGGGCCATGAGGCCAAAGCGAAAAAGTATGCTCGATAAGGACCAGGTGGAGCACTCCCTGGGAAGTACATAAGTCTTCCGAATAATTTTTCTAAAATCGAAATCAGGTCCTACGTGTGTTTTTTCTCACTTCTAGTATGTGCACTGCTCGAGAAAATGAATTAAATTCATTCAATTTATTCCCTGAATATCATTGACTACGGGTTGTACACCATGTTACATGACTCCATCAAATAATGGGGGCTATTGATAATTAAAATCCGCTCGGTATTTAGAAACCAAACACTACACAGATTCCTTTTTCATCTGGAACTGCGAGTCCTTGTAGTATCCATGCAACGGAAAGATTGCAGGTGCTAATACCAGCACCCCGATTTAGATTAAGCTATTTTTCATGACGAGGAACACCATTATCTGTCCTCTTTCACGCATAAATAAAGTTTAGAATTTCTAAACTGTGTTGTTTCAATTTCTTTGACCTATGTTTCATTATTTATTCGATAGGAAAACGAAGGTGAACAAGTCTCACGAGAAAAAAATGTTTGGGCAAACTGTGACCTAACATCTTTGGCGACCAACCCGTAACTTGTCGCGTTAACTCGCGTAACCAACCCCATTTCTATCAAGTTATTCTTCCTTTCATAGCAGAAATCGAAACTCATTCACCTATGAAATGGAGGTGACCGGTGCCAATAACTTTTACTTGAATAGAAAAGAGGTCCACATCATATGATTAATTATGGTGTTGGTTCTGCACCAAGATGTTAGGTCATAGCTTTCAATCAAACTTCTGTCATGATTTTTTGCTATCTTCGTTTCCTTTTTGGAATAAATGTATGAAATAATAAGATCAAAGTTAGTAAACTCCCAGCAGAAGTTTGAGTTTATTCTTTTCTTGGAATTAGGCTGTAGCTCATCTAAACCGGGGGCGGCCTGAAAACATTCAAAAAATCTTTAAACGTCATGGCCAATAACAATGGTTTTGCACTCCCAGTGGAATCCTAAGTCTGTTGTCCTATTCATCCTATTCATACTTATCAATAGCACCATGATTTGCTGGATTCGTTGGGAACGTGGTGTACATCTCTCTTGGTCACTGATATTCAGGGGGAAAAATGAGATGACATTTAATTCATTTTCAGAAAATGTGCACATACTAGAAGTGAAACACGCGTAGAACTGATTTTTATAATTTTGACAATTTATTTTAGCAAAATTATGTACTTGTAAGGGGTGCGTCACTTTGTACGTTATGAGATCTTGCCCTTTAGTCTAAAATAACGTCACGTATTTGCTGTGTCCTAATATAATCAGGTTGAGCAGAGAAGGATCATATGCGGGCCGTGACGGTGCGCGGCAAAAAACCCTGTGTGGTAGTAACGGTGGGCGGTGTCCTATATAACAGGTGGGGCTGAAAAGGACACACTGCTGGCTAGGACTACAAAAAAAATAACCTCTCACGTAACTGCTGTTGTCCTAATATATCCCCAGGGTGGGGGCGGCAGAGAAGGACATATTTGCTGGCAAGAGCAACAAAACCCTGTCAAGTAACGGCTGGTGTCCTAATATAAATGTGGAGCTTAAAATGGGGTATTCTTGCTGCCAGGATTACAAACAAATAATTCTCACGTACTGCTGGTGTCCGAATTATACACGGATCCGGTTTGACACATTCAAAACCGCCTCACTGGCAGCCATAGCTTGGGTGCATCCTCTTGCATTCAACTGCACCCAAATGTGCAGATAAGTGTAGCTTTTGAATTCTACTTAATCAAGCGTAGTACAGACGTACAAAAGATTTGGGTCGGCTTTTTTTGGGTTGGAGCCCCCCAGTAATGGCGGATCACTTCTGACTATCACATTGGCGGTCGATTTGTCTATATCAGTGGCTGAAAAGACATTTTTCGCTGGCAAGAGCACAAAACCCTGTCAAGTAACGGCTGGTTTGCTACAAATCAGGTGGGGCTGAAAATTGTAATACTGCTGCCAGAGATACAAAACCACATAACTGTCACTTCATTAGTTTCCTAATACCATAAATTTTAAGACAACCTTTCAAAATCGTGAACACAAGATGTTGTTTTTATCCTGATGCATTATTGATATCACACTGCAAACAAACGAGTATGTAATACCGAGGCAATTCATGAAATAATTTTTAGGTACAATTTACTCTTGATAATTTAAAAGAATAATATTAAGATTTTATTTTTTTTTTAAAATAGGGTTTTAAATAAGAACGCCCGGGACCTATTCTCGAGCTTGGGAAGAGTTTAAATATAAGAAATATGGGAACAGCATAAAATAAGGGGGTAAAATAGAAAAGGGTAATTGAATCAAGTCAATTTGTATTTAAATGGAACACCGATGTATTTGTCTTATGTCTTGGAGGTCGAGTTGGTGTAGCGTCGAGTCGCTCACCTTTCACCAATGCGGGCCCGTGTCGATTCCCCGGTCGAGCCCAGTGGCGTATGTGAAGTTGGTTGCCGATCCATACTCGTCCTCGCAGGTTTTCTCCGAGCACTTCGGTTTTCCTCCTGCATCTAAATCGGACTTCTCCCCATAAATCTTTCCCCGTTGTTCTTTGAAGGCGTCCCGTGAATTAATGCATATAGCACTATTGGGTTCTGCCTGTCAAATTGCCGCATGTTATAAAATAAAAATAAAATAAAATTATCAAAGTTTGTTCACTTAGCCCCTCTTAGAAAAACAAGATTGCCCCCTGCAGATAAGTGGTTTCATTCCATTTGCTTACCGTAGCAACACGTCTTTTGCGCCAATCGTTTGCTTGCATTCGTCCCATCTTTGTGTGCTTTGTGTTCTTCATATCATAGCTCAATCCCCTCTGAGGAGAGAGGTCACTCTTGTTGTAGGGACAAATTTCTTTTTTCCGTTCAATCCGATCGTGTGGGAATTTGGGTTGCTTTTCTTTTTGCAAACAGTATTCTTTAAAGGGTAATTATCTGGAAATTTTATGTTTGCACGACGCATTAGGGTTCCTATATGCTTGCGATTGATATCGTTATTTTCACCGTTGATGTTAAGCGACTTAATTTAAATGATCCTGTACTTGATATTTACGGATGGCATAAATTCCGTTTGTAATTGCTTCAACCTCAAATAATGAGTCACTGGGTAAATGTGATTTAAGTTAATTTTATACGTACTACTCACACACCGGAGGTCATCTTCGACAGAATTGGAGTTGTCTGGGTAGAACATACGCCGTCGACTCTATGGTAAAATTAAACCTTGCTATAAATGGACACGTTCAAAACTAGTCACCTAGCGGATCTTTTAGTCTGTACTTTTTCAAGAGGATTCACGGATTATGGAGGTACTGATCTGTCTCAATTTGTTCTTCATGGCATCCCGTAAGTTAACCGCTTGTTGTTCGTCACCAAATTCTAACCTGTTGATTTCGGACCCGGCCTGGTATTGTTTGTGAATTAGTCTGCGGTGTTAGTGGTCGGCGGTGTTATTTCCTAAGATGAAATCCAGTTCAAAAGCATCTGATGGTGGTGCCTCGTCCAAGCTATTCATTCCTCAGACTGATAACGATAAGTGTTGAAGGTATTTTCTAGCATATGAACGTTAATGATGTTTTTAATGGCACAAGTTTTTTATACATGCGAATTTTGTTTTCATCAACTTTCAATTGCGTGGTCTGTTCCGCCTTGTAAATAATTACTGTGCCAATTGGACCGGGAAAATCCTGGACGAATCTATTTACTGGACGATCTACGATTAATCCCTATTCATGTCGGCGCGCTTTTATCAATAATCAATCACCCGTCACTCAGTGTTACTCTGCAACGATAACTGTAAGGTTGACCGTGCTCACACAAGAATCGCACCCAGTGAAAAGGTTAACTTAAACTTCACGAGACAAGGGTGCTTCATTAAAGAGTTCGTGTTATAGAGAACTGGGATTTCATTTTCTTTGAGGCTGCGCTTGATAGGAGTTTTCAAGACATTATTTCTCGTTGTTCAACATACGATTTGGCTACTCTCATTTGGCCGGACAATCCTCACATCAGTGTTAGAAATGAAAGAAAGAAATAGAGAAAGGAATAAAGAAATAAAGAAAGGAAGAGTGAAACTCTTCCAAAATGAGTGGTTGGTAGTAAAAAAAGTGTGAATTTCCACTCAAAAAGAGTAAAAATCACTCCAAAAAGAATGGATTTCCACGTTGTGGCGTTAAACGCAGGAAACAACATATGGGTAGTGAAACGAAGGACAACACGAAAACGAGTGAAAGTGCACTCCATTGTGGTTTAATAATGTTCCTTGCTGAAATAAAAAAAACATAGGAAAACAAACTATTAAAAACAGTGCTACTTTAACATTTACGTGTGTAGCAATTTAATCAATTTTTACGTTGGTTAAGCGGAACTCGATTGCATTCTATATTAATGGGTTTTGGGTTTTTATTACGTACAAGCCTGATTGATTTCATTTATCTAACTCTATTCAGAAGTGGATTTCGGTGACTCAACGATGTTTTTCAGTTATTGTTTGTCCATCTACATGATCTAGGTCAGTTGCACATAATGAGTGCTTCTAGAACATATCGCATTGCTAAGCCCTTTTTTAATTATTGATTGCTTCCCTGTCGCATTCAGTTGCATCATTGCGTTTTTCTTTGGTTTTCATTATTTCCATTAATTCTTTTTAATAACATTGTTTAAAACAAATTGCCTCATTTACAGTTTTTAATTAACATTGGCGTGTATACCTTGTGGTTTTCAATACAATTTTAAGCATTGTTAGCATTTTACTGTTTTATAATTTGGCCCTGCTCCTCAGTATCGAAACCACATTTCACACCATCAAAATTTCGTACAGTACTCTTTGGGCTATGGTTTAACAGTCAATTACCGCTTCAGTTGTGTTGGTACGTCAGATCTAAATGGAATTTTGAATACAAAGTGTGTTGGTAATGTCCTTTTCCTTGAAACTGAAAACAAATATATCTTCATGAATAAGGTACATTTAACCATGCATTTGAAATCGGGAAGGATACCTAACCATATGTATGTGTTTTTAAATGCATTTATCTAATATTGCATGTTTTTTATTTCCGCAAATTGCTTTAATTATGGGGAATCTATTTATTGGGTTATAAAAAAAATCAATTTTTTCTTCAAACCAGGTGCCATTTAATACTGTGTCCGTGTGTCAGAGTGTCCTACCACCCATATGTCTATTGTGTTCTCCACTGAGTACTGTATGCGTCACGAGTTTCAGCACTGTGCCCATTTGGCCTCGTCTACAAGTTTACGGTTTTTATCCGTATATGTTGCTATGGTAACTAGGACACTCTTTCATGGGTGACACTCAGTTTTTCTTTACACCGGTGTTAGACTGGTTCCATTTCTCAAAAAAGTGCTTCCTTCAACTTGACGAAGGCATTTTTGAGTAAAAGCAATTGGGTTAGTGTATTTAGATGAAAATTTTATGCCAGTCGGGGTCAGAGAGGGTGGTGCCTATGGATCAGGTGCCTACGGATGAGGCATGTATTAAAGTCTAGGGATTTTTGATATTCGGGGCTTTTGCATTTTTTTGGTTTTATATCTTTGTAACACTGTCATGTATTAAGATAAATAACATCTCATTTTGTTTGTTATTTATGTGGCATTCATTTTGACTCGTACAACAGTTTAAGCTATGATGTTAATTGAAGGTAACAAATTAGATTGCCACAAAATTTTGTACTTTTTACATCAAAATTTCACTTTTCCACCTTATATGACACTTGTGGCACCCTGTATATGCACATACAAGTTGCATATTTGTCTTCCTTACATTTTTAGCTCTGACAACATTATATAGTCTTATAACTATCTCAAAAAAAAAAAGATTGACTTCTCCTCATTTAAGTGTGAAAACGTTTAATATTTGGTAGTTCAAGCATGTAACACACCTTGCTCCCAACTCATGGTGCATGAGACCTTTAGCATTAAGTCATGTTGACAGTTAATTTGCATAAAAAATCAAATGCCGGCCGTTTTAAATTTATGGCAAATTAATTTCATATATGGCATAATACCTTACTGATGTTCTAGTTTTGGGTTCTCTGACCTTACAACATAATGTATAGACCACAAGAATGAAGTCTTTTCAAGCCTTAAATCTTGATTATATACAAAAAGGTTAAAATAGGCGGGCCATTTTTGAATTTAGCAAATTAGAGCACACTCCCCTAAAAATTACTTTGTGGGACGTAAGATTTGGAATCAGCATAAAATTTCCATATATAAACCTGTTTCAATGCTTTTATACTCAAAAAACCTTCGACTAGTTTGCTTTTTGAAAATGGAACCATTCTAATGTGAATATAGTGCAGGGGAGCAAAAGTCGGAGGCCATGCATGGACGTATCGGAATAAAGGCGCGAAACTTATTGCTTTAAGGTCAACCTAATCGAGAGCCATATCCTTTACCGCACTGCTATTGGTTGTGAAGCTGTAACACTATCTTATTAAAAAAAATTTATCCACGTAGGCCATTACGAGGGGTTTTCATTAGTTCAAAAATAAATCACAATAAAATAATACAGTGCGTATAGAGCACTTTACAACAACCGAAGTCTCGAGCGCTATAGTAAAATAAAAAGGACCTAAATACGAACATTTACATCAAGCCTAGGCAAACAACAATAGAAATAAGCAAGATACATACCTCATCACCAAACGCTATGGTAATAGAATGAGTTTTTTAAGAGTTTAAATGAACCAAAAGTCGGCGATTCTCTTTTTGATGAGTAATTTGTTCCAAAGCACAAGTGTTGCACATGTTAATTGTCCCATTGAATTGGATTGTGTGGGGTTGTGGCACCGTTTTTGGCTAAGTTTCACAGTATGCGAAGTGGCAACCAGGCCTATAGTTTTTTGCCGTTCACGTTTCCTGACTTTTGTTTTATGCAATATGTGTGTAACGTGTTTTTTATTTGTTTGATGGATTCGGTCACCATCGCATCACATCGCAGTACGTCTTATGCTTTTTGTTTTTCCTAGCCACATTTTTCTCCCACCTCCTTTTTAGTTTTGGTTTTTTAAACTCGCATTATTGTCGCGACTAAAATCTCTTTGGTTTTATCTTTTTCTTTTCTACGTTTTTTCTATCCGGGTTTTGGGAGTTTTCTAACGCGATTCTTCACTGCATGTAGCATGAGTGACCTGTGTTTTTTCTTTTTAACACGGATTTTCTGTGAGAAGGCAAACCTGGTCTTGATGCTGTTCAGTCGTCAAGTTTTCTTCATTTTAATTCTTGCACAATTAACCATACTAGGCTGTATGATCGCACATGTATATTATTTTGGTTTCATTGCATTGTATGACGATTGGCCCCGGTAGGTTTATTTCGTTTGCGCAAATTGTTCAAGTCTCCTATATTTTTTATTTGACTTTCCTTTTGTCGGTGTTTCATTTTTTCGGGTGAGGAATGCGCATGATGGTTTCCGTATTCTTCTGTTAATTTGGCACTTCATGAGGTTTTTATGTTTTTGGTTATATCAGAAAACGTAAAAAATATAAAAAATAGATTTTGGGCATGTCTGGATCAAGTATCGTATCCTAACATATCTACATGGATAATCAAAACGCAGAGCCTAATAAGACAAAATCGGTTGTCCCTACGGACATTTATAACAAAACATAATTGAATGGGGGTCGTTTTCTTGAAAACCTTAAATGGGACTTCTTTAGGTTTCTCATTCACTCTGAAGTGTAATTAATTAACATTGCAAGTGCAAATGAAGTATATCCACTATGCTATATAAAGGCAAGTGACTAATGACGACACTGCTAAACGCATAGCATGAGGGTGCAGTGACCAAATAAACTTACATATAAATAAATTAATGACGAAGGAATTAAACATATAAGTCAACTACCAGACAGAACAATATAGTGTTAATGTAGAAATAGAGTGGGCAGGTTTTTTCCAGCAATGGCCGCAAACCATGTTAATCGTTTTGCACGACCATGATAATTAATAACCTACAATCAACTCCAGCAACATATATTGACACGTGTCGCATGGAAGAGATTTGCGGCTCAACGATACAATATTTTTGGTCGGATATTTTTAATGGCTTAGGCTTTCTTTTCATGTTTTGAATGGATGGGAAAGTGATATGTCATGATATGTCATACAACATATACAATTTGCTTCGCACGGTACGTTCATCTTTAGGAAATGCATACTACCTCAGTCGTGTTTCACATAATTCCCAGCCTTGTGCTCCGTATATAGGCCTGATTTCTGCGTTCACCCTTTTCCATTTTTGCTTGTTCTTTGTCTGGGGGGGGGGGGGGGGGGGGGGGTTGTGGGGGGTGTTTATTTTTGGTTGTGTTGGGGGGTTAGCAAGCTACTGCAGAGGACTGTCAGTAACTTGGTTGGCGTCTAATGATTATTTGTTTTCTATTGCTTTATAACCATAGCCACGTCAGTCTTCCTTTTATGAATAGAATTTCAGCTGAGGAACTATTTATTTTGAAGATATATCATAAAAGTGACTTTTTGTCAAAATGTTAAAATGATAATATATCCTCACAGGCCTTATTTTTCAGATAAGAAATTTTAAACATTTTTGGTCCCGTTGGTGGAGAGGACAGTTAACATGTACATTTCATATGGCATTCACAAGCTAAAAAATCAATTTCCATCCAGCTTTGGATATTTCATAAAAAATACAATTGAGTCTAGGTCAGGTTTACCCAGCAGGCCTCGGGATTTCCCAGCAGTGCTGCTTACATGTATTGCAATAATTGTTCACCTCTAGGGCAACGGTTCCCAGGGGGTCTACGGAATTTTCCTTGCCTATGGTTTCAAACAAAATATGCTTCGAATCAGATTAATGACAAATCCAAACAGCATTGCCAATATTTGTAACAATTGTACACCTCCATGGCACGGTTACCCGGGGGGGGGGGGGCTACGGAATTTTCCTTGCATGTCTCATGTGGTAACTACACAAAATTGCATCTTCCTATTAATTGTTGCATGTAATTTTAAAATCTATCAGTTGTGGCATAAATGCCCAAGTGTATTGGAGCCATTTATAAATTGTACATGTATGAGACAATCTATTTGGTCTGTAAAGGGATTTCATGTTTGCTGTTCTGATGTGATTGCGATTATCTGTATTTGAAGTTGAAGTTTCATTGCTTGGTACGTGGATGAGTGATGACCTTGTATCAGTCTTGATGTGGATAGTTATAAATTTATCAGTAATCTTTTGAACTTGTTTTTATTGAGTGCAATGTTATAAGTGTATTCTTTGCTAATAAGTGGTTTATCTTGTTTTATACATGGATGGTGATGCTTGCTGCTATGGTTCATCACTGTATGCTGTGTATCCTTTTGTAATGTTAATTGTTAATTTGAATTGCAATGAAGTTTTAATATGCGTGTTTTTTATAATTTAATGTTAATGACAAATGTAATGACACGATATAAAAATTGTGTTGAGTTGTCGTTAAACTGTAATACTCCACTCACTCACTCCTCCTCAGTGGATTGAACTGCACTGCCAATTTTATGGGTAGTCAATATCTCACTTTCTCTGTCTTGGGGCAATATAAGAATTAAAAACAAAAGTATAGAGTTTGTTCTATAGGTATGGCATATATGCGTATAAATAAGAGAGCATGACATATGGTATGGATTTGTAATTCCGCCGATCTTTCAGGCCGCACCTACTATAATTAATAAATTATAACATTCTATTCACAAATTCACCATTCTCACAACATTAAATTATCACAAACTAATCTACTACCACACTGTACGCACATTACTATATACTACTGCTGGAACCTGGGGGGGGGGGGTGCAGGTGGTAACAGACCCGGATGATCCCTACCCTTTTCGATGAGGTCTGCGACTTTTTACGTGCTCAGGTATGATTCGTCTGAATCTGAAACACGATGACACCTTTCATGACTCTACGCCCATAAGGCGCCGGGCACCCACTGCATACACCTGCACATTTCTATGCAATGGATGGGAGCGAGGAGAAATTCCATGTAACCTACTATTGCAGTCATGGAATTTCTGACCTTATGGAAACTATTTGAGTATGAGTACTATGACCAAGAAGGTCGAGGGCGCTGTACCTGGGCCGTCTCGATCGGTCTTATACCCTGCCGACGGTTCAGCGCCTTTAGACCGCTCGGTCATCTCGCACTATTAATATATTGACATATTGATCGTCGCAGCCTCTCAAAGCGAAAGCGCTGTGAGATTTTTTTGTTTTGGCCATGTTTATAGTGGTGTCATAATGGATGGGCATCCAATATTTTGAGTGATGGATGCCGGCGCAGCCGATATCCACCGAAAATCGCATCTTTTAGTCTCATTCTTATTTAGAATTATGTAATTTTGACTTTTTATCGAAATAATTTATTTGTCAAAAATATTTTTACATCATTCTTCTTTATTCATTTAAATAATTGCACCCCTCTTGTAAACAAATGTTTCAATCCAAGGAACCAAAGTCATCGCGAGGTTTGCGCGTGTCATAAATTCGACTACACCGCGTAATTGCTGCACGCACCATCCATCACATGATAAGCCATGCCCACTGAATTAGAATTAATTATACAGATTTAGTGACAAAAACGTCGAGATAATATGTCATACAGGCAAAGACACACTGTTTAGAAATTACTGTAAACTTACAAGACTGACGGTAAAATGCCGTAATTCCACATACCTTTCTTTATTATTTTGAACGTGAGATAGATATTATTACAGAATATTTCCAGCATAAAATATGCACACTAAACAAGGACTAAATAATACTTTGCAGTAAACGATTGCAGAATAATAGCAAAAATATTATTAAACATGATTTTACACTGTTTATAAATTTACGTTATTTACAAGTAGTCTGGGTGCTTCCTGGAACTGCTAATAAATTAATCTAACAATTCTTGCACCTGAATATAGTCAGGGCAACCATGATGATCATAAGACATACAAATTTACTGAATTACCTCAACAGGAGATCATGAAATTTATATTTATTTTAATTAAAGCTGAATAATATTTCGAAATACCTCACTCTTTAAAGTATCACACTTTTTAAATGTTTCAATATAACCTTGTGTAAAAACAGGTATAGGAAATGTACATGGACAGTTTTTCATGTGAGTAGATACATACTAAGGGTGCACCGAGGCAATCGACTCACATTGTAAAAATAAGCGTAATTTTACGGACCCCGTTATGATTAACAGTAATTGTGCGAAGAAAATTACGGAAAACTGTGAATGTACGGGAAAATACCCGTACATTTTATATATTAACAACATTTTACGTAATTTTGAAAAAAGAAACCGTATCATTTCCCAGAAGCACAGTTCCCCGGTGAATACCGTAAATCCCCTAAAATAAGGGTCAATTGCCCGTAAATTTACGGAAAACCCGTAAAATAACCGTCAACTGTCCGTTAATATGCAAACTGTTCGGGCATTTCCCGTAAATCCATGGGTCCCGTAATTTTCTTCTCGCAATTACTGTTAATTATCCATTACGGGGTCCGTAAAATTATGGTTCTTTTTTACAGTTACAGGTGGAGCAAAATTCCTAAGTCGTCCCTGTGACCTTTTCCAATAAGTACAGGAATCCAAGTCGCAATCCCTCAAATCCGTATAGAAAATGCAAATTACAGGGTCACCCTGTAAAACACTGCTCCTGTATTCCGAATTAGCACAAGGATTTTCGGTGACTTTTTATATGTTTTCATTTAATAATGTTTTGTGCCCTTCTTGAAAAGGGTTAGCTTGTCAATTTGTTCATTGTTTGTGGGTTTATTATACGAGTGCGCCCGGACCTAATATTGCCCCCTTCATTTTTTTTCTCTCTTGATATAAATTATTATAGTTGTACGAAATGGATTGATAGCTGAATTAATTGGTAAAATAATGCTAAGCTCGCTACCGTCCAAGCAGATCCCACTGGCGGACTTAATGGCTCTACTTTGGACCAGAATGCACGCTCCCAGATAGCATTACAAGCGTTGGGACAATGTTGGCCCAACACACACGCGATGGTGGGCCAACGTCGACAAGTGAAGTCGGGCCAACGTCAATTTTTGTCCCGTCAGCCCAACGATGGACATGCGTCTTATTTGACGTTGGACCAATGTTTGGGCCCGCATTGGGCCAACGTCTCCCAACCAAATAAAACGATGTTTTGCTATGGTTTAAAAATCACTAATTGGGCTTCCATGGAATAAAAAAGAACATTTCCCTATGGTTTTTTTCACACTTAATACACCATAAGTTCATATCTTATGTTTAGGTTATATTATTAATATAGTAACTGAAAATCGACTTATTATACCCACCGTACCGCCTTGACCGATTCGAACAGGGACCTTTGTATTAAAACTGACGACTATTCACAAGTTGAGCTAAAAGAGGGGCATATGGACTCGAAAAGGGGAAAGAAGAGAGCACAAATGAGTAAAGAAAGGGGGAAGAGAGATGTCGCGCGCAATTGACCTGGGTCAATCCCCCGTTTTGCCAAGTTTTATATGAGTTTTTTCCGTCCTTTTTTTTGATCCTTTGGTAGCATGTTTTATAAATTATTTGTTACTTAAAAGCATAACTAGGCTATTTTTTTCATTTTTTTTCAAGTTTTCCCCTCAAAAACAGCAAAAATTTTCACCTGAAAAATAGGTTGCCGAAGACCCGGAGCTTCACCGACCAATCCACTGTGTAGTCCCTTCCATGTAGCGCCATGTCTCCAGCTAACTTCTGTGTAATCCTATTACAAACACATCCAAATAACATTAACCATCGCTTTTCCATTGGCTGATTATTGAAGGCTTTGTTTCTGCTGATTCATGTAGCAACTAATTAAACCTGGAATTCTTTATGGAAAAGTATTGTGTTGCTTTTAATAGTAGCCTTCCGTATTGCCTTTGTAACCTATAGGGATTAGGTTGGTTAGCCGTTATTGGGTGATGAACTCCGTAATAGTCATCCTCAGGCAACTGATTGTATGTGGCCCGTTTGGGCCTTGTTATTGATTGAGTGTTTTAATTAACAAGTCAAAATTTGCACAAAAGTAACCATTACCACCTTTATCCGCAAAACATACTCTATATTTAGGTGTCTTGTAGTGGAAACATACGTGCAATCAGCCTTTTTCCCCTCTTCCAAATTAAGCGCAAAAGACAAGTGCTTCAGTAGAAGCATGGTGTAGTGAAACATCTTTTTCACATGCACGCTCAACGTACAACTTTATTTGCACGCGACATCATTATAGCCTGACACTCTTTTCTCAAATCACAATGCAAATTTAGGTTTCACGTTCATGATGAATTCATTCTATAGAGCTATTAAAAGACCAAACCGATGCCTTAAAAACAACACACAGGCCCTGCATGCCCTATCAGAGAAATATGTTATTCATTCTCACACAATTATAATACCCTTGAATGAAATGCTTGATATTAGAGGTCTATACAATTCCCTAGAGCACAATCAAAAATACTTTTCATTATCACGATAGCATCAAATGTTTGATTATTTTTGTTTCTGAAAGAGAGCATCTTGCTGTTCAACAGCTTTAATAATAAAAGACATTCCGTGATAGAAGAAATTTCCTTTCTGGTATTATAAAAATAACACTTCATAATGGATTGAAATTGCCTATTCACCGACCACAACCTATACATCTAGTATACAAAATAATATGCAAGGTCAATCATAAATCACAAACTAAGATGGATTCGAACGCATCCGGTCAATAGACAATGTCCAACTGCAACCATTGTCTAGTTTTTTGTGTATATTATGAAACGTGCATATCCAAATGTATACTACAATCTAAGGATTAAACATGATCCTTATTTTTAGCATTCTGGTTTGAGGTCTTTCCCCTCGGTGGTCTCTTACAATGACTTCATCATGAATTTATTTTTTTAGTGTGGGCACTTAAGGTGCGTGTTTCACGATTGCTTTGTGACCTCCAATTTACCCAGAAGTACTAACGAATTTACTATAAATGAAAGGCCGTATTTGTTATCATTGTCGTCCTGAAATTTGAGCCCTCAAATCCATTTCACTCCCAGATATAAACCAAAACAAAAAACGACCGTTTTTTTAATGGTTAACAATCAACATTAGCACAATATTTAATATAGTACGGTCCAATTCGGCCATTTCGTGACCATGGAGAGCGAAGGAAGGTTTGAGGGTGGATTTTTGGTATTTAGGTATTTAGAAAAATTGAGCTCACACTATACCCCTCCCAAAATGTGGGCTACTCAGGGGACACAAAAGCCAACATGGCCGTTTGGCGACCATCTTGGAATTTGGAAAGTTACAAGCTCTAACATTACAACCTGTAGACATATTGAGGGGGTCAGTTTCTGGCTATTTCATGCTCAGTGAAACCATTCCAGAATGGTTTGTTTTCTTAGAGGTCATCTTCAACTGAAAATTCAAGATGGCCGCCAGCTACCATACCATATCTTAGACCCAATCAACTAGAAACACAATTCAATTCAGGGTTGTTCTCCTCGGGTAATTCCATGGCCAGAATTTATTCTTGGGTTCTTTTCCAATCAAAGTTCATCTTGATATGAAAAATCCAAGATGCCGCCAACGGCGGAACGGCCATATAGAAAAATTCGAAAAATCCATAGCTTTTGAAAGAAATACATAAAATAATGCAAAACACAACAAAAAATTATTTTACTATTTTTCATTTTGGAGGTCATCATCTCAATTCTAAAATCAAAGATGGCTGCCAGATTTAAAGTGTTTACTGTTGTAGCCATCCCTGAATTTTAATGACAATATAATTTGAAAATCAGTAATACTTACTTAGATACCCATTCTGTCACTGAGAACGACCCACTGCTGCATTACAATAAACAGGCTTAGAGTTGTCACTTTCGTATTGGCTGAACCACCTAACATGTTTTCCACCTTTATAACAAATTAATGGAACGTATTGTCATGAATTCAGTTTCTGTAGCAGGTGTGTGACACTTAACATTCGCACCGAAACCTTCAGGTAAGAATTCTAATGGTCAATCACCAAATTCAAATTGGGGAATCTTAAAGTACAAGCCGGAGAATGGAGGGTAAAGCGATGGCAGCTGTCAGCAGTTTGCAGAAAAGATGGGGCTAGTTGCTTTACCGAACGATTCTGGAGGATCGTGAGACCGTGAGTTGGCCTCTCCATTTTCAATGTCAATGGTACATACCGGAAAGTGCAGAAAGCAAGCTAAGTTGAGGAGTTCACGTTGCAAATCAATGACTCCATCTCCTAGACCAAGCAATTCGTTCGGGGACATGAATGATATGAGCGCATGGCTACCGCGCTCCTGATAGGACCGTGATAACAGCGGTATCGTTTATACCTGGGGTAACTACGCCAACAAAGTTGCACATATTGTACTGAGCCGACACACTGGAGCCTGCAACGATATTCTGCATGTATCAACGATCACGGAACGGACGTTTCTTCTGAGTCTATCAAGGAAAGACGAGAGTGACAGCCGAAGATTGTGTTGTTTCCCCATGTTTTTTTTATGAAAAACCGATGAGCCATCCCGTCACCCACGATTTTTATGTCTCAGCTTTAGCACTCAAGTAACACGATCCGCTTCGCGACTTCATCAAAGTAGCATCTGCAAAGCTGCATCTGATGGTGTAAAGATGTGGTTACTACTTCTTTTGGAACAAGTGTGCATCCACCTACAGTCTTGGGCGAGGGTCGGAAATGCCCTTCCAGTTCAAACACACAGACTGATAACGATCCTTGATTTCAACATATGCTCACTTCGGGCACACGGGTACGAGAATGCAGTTATCATTGATAGTCAGGACAACTGTGTGCAGGCAGCGTATGTCCTCGCATCAGATCCAAGGACTACTGTGGATTAGGAGGAAAAAGAACAACCTTTTCTGTCGGCATTTTGAAATGAGGACCTTGCAGACTTATCATCCCCCTTGTGAATAACAACCTCTGGGTTCTATGGACGAGGTAAAAGGTTTTATTTAACAAGGCGTCTGATCCTGAGGTCAGAACACTACTCAAGAGATGCGGTGATCACCTTCCACTTGGAAGCCGACGTCCTGTCAGACCTCAAGAAACGTTTGTTCTTGGAGTAATATCTACGGTGGACAATATCAGCAACAAGCGCAGGTGAGGCTCGAGCACTGAAGTGGAAAGGTCTTAAGAAGAAGTGCACAATTCGTCTACCCACCCCCTGATTATGACAGCTTAACTACTTAAGAGAGCTAACTACCTGGCATATACATTCAACACCATTTTCAACTTAAGAACACCCATGGTTGGCACATAGTAGATGGGAAGTGTCGGCCTGTTAGGTACACACAACCTGCCCTTCCACGGGCTTGTTCCCCTGATGTTAAACAATGGGCATCACTTCCGATTCAGATACGAATTCATCATGTGATGTATCAGACTCCGAGTCATATTCATGCAGCATATGGTTTCTGAAAGTGATGCATAATTCTTACACAGTAATTGTCAAGTCACACAGGATGCACCAGGGATAACACACAGGGAATCAAGTTTACACACAGAAGAAAACCTTGAGTTGTTATAGAGAGAAAACATGCATAAAATGGTTTCAAAAGGTTTGGAACAGAAGGTAACCCTCGAGAACAACAACAAACAATAGACAAAAGAATTCCCAACAAAGTACTGTCGATCACACCAGATGGTATACAAATAACCACAGGAGCACAAGTTACACACAGTAGAAACTTGATTATATAGGTGAAAAATTTATCTAAAATGTGTATTAAAAAGGTACGAACAAGGTAACACTCAATACCAAAATAACAACAATTCCAAACACAGTAACTGACAATATCACACAGGCTGGTTCATGAATAAACACATAGGAAACAGGTAAACAAGTTAACACAACAAAAACTATGAGTTCTAAAAACCTTGAGTTAATAAAGAAAACATGCAAAAAAATGTGTAAAAAAAAAGAACCAAACACCAAAAACGAATGCCCACACAGTACGGTCACTCATCACACAGGATGGTAAACAGGAAATAAACACACAGTGAAACAAGTTACAAGAAAAGTTGACTTATTATAGAGAAAAAGGTTCATAAAAATGTGTTCAAAAAGTAAGAAAAAGGTAACACTCAATAACACAAGCACAAAACATGAATAACCTAACCTGCAGCCATCTTGGATTGAGACAAATTAAATAAAAAACCTTGATTTGATTTCTCTCCATGGAAACAATCAAAACGCCCTTTACCCACATGTCTACGTCATTTCGTTCAAAAACGCTATCCAATTTTACAAATTTGTCATATGGCTGTTGGCGGCCATGTTGGATTTTTCAATTAAAGATTTAACTTTTGATAGCAACTAACCAATAAATATATTTCTAGCCAAGAAATTAACCAAGAACACACTTCAAGTGTGTTTTCTGCCGATTGATTCCAAAAGATACAAAACATGAAAATATTTTAATATGGTAGCTGGCGGCCATCTTGAATTTTTTTCAGTTGAACGATGACCCTCTAAATGAAAAATAACATCTGGAATGGATTTCTTGTCATGAAATTAGCCATAAAATGACCCTCAATCATGTCTCCCAGGTTGATATGTTCCGAAGTTTGTAACTTCCAAAGTCCAAGATGGCCGCCAGTGACCATTTTGGATTTTGCTGTCCCCTGGAGTTAGCCACACTTTTGGGAGGGGTATAGTAGATCTCATTTTTTTTCTAAATACCACCCTAAAGTACCAAAATCCCAAATCCCTCAACCCTTCCTTCGCTCTCCATGGTCACGAAATGGCTTGAATTTTGACCTTACTAATAGGACTTTAAATATGCTTTATTGCTTCTACCATCAACAAAACCGAAGTTTGTTTTCCACAGTAACTTTGATGGGCATATGTGCAAGTGCCATGCTTTTCATATCAAGTATAGAACACATCGACCTAATTCGGATCAAGCCCCTTTAAGTTCATCAAAAGAATTTTGTCATATGGTCTAAAAAGAAGGTTTCTCTTTTAAAGATGCCCCATCCAAAAAAATTAATACGCCACAATTTTCATTAAAAATATGACCCCCCAGTTTTTTCATAACCCTCCTATATCCCCCAGAAAGTGATAGCCGCGTGACTCTTAGCAGTTCTCTTTTGACCAATTTCACAACTGGTAGACGTTGAGTGAACAGGAAATTTCATGTTTCGTCCAGTGGACATTTCCCGGGGGGTTGGGGGTGGCACTCCCATCTTGGAAGGACGCGCATGTAAGGCTGTTAAGACCCCCCTTTGCAGCATCGTTGACACTCAAACAGATGCCATATTTTTTGGGAAATGTCACCCTAAGACCATATTTTTTTTTAATTTTACCACTGTCCCCCAAAGACCCTATTTTAGGGGAATTTTTTTTTCCACCCACCCAAAGACCTTTTTTTAGAAAATTTTGGAAAAATCCTCAATCTCACCCAAAGACCCCCACCCCCCCCCCCATTTTTTTTGGGAACATTTTGCGAATTTGTCCCCGGAAAAACCCCTATTTTTAGGGCAATTTTGGCTGTCTCTCACGCAAAGACGCCCGATTTTTATTTGTTCAGTTCTCTGTCACCGACGCCTCTGGGTTTGGAAGTGCGGATCCTTACACCACAAACACCATACAAAAAAAACCCCATAACCATTTCATATGTGAGTGCCCCCCCCCCACATTCACATGCATTCAAACAAGTTACCCATAAAGCCTAGGCCCACACTGTAAAAATGTTCATTAAAATCACACAGCGTTTTTGACTGGCAGCGGGACTCACAACAGGCTTAAAATCAGGTTTTTTTAAAAGTCATTTGACGTTCGAGTCCCTTTGTACAGGTTAGTGCACGTTTTGAGTCCCCGGCTAACAGTCAAAACGCCGTTATTTTAAGAGAGCATTTTTAACAGTGTAGTTTTGCAGACTGCAACAATACAATGGCAAACTTGGGATAAAACAGCTAAAAGAAATCGTAATGTTTGTGTTTTACATACACCCCTTCAACATCTCGCCAAATCGCCAGCGTAGACTAGTCCGGCTTAATACTTAGTATAACAAGACTATGCAAGTCAATAATAAACCACTAACTAGAGATGGACTCGAACCATCCATCTTAGAACAGACTGCAACCAGTGTCCAGTTTTTGTGTATTTATTTGGGTACTTGCATCGGGAGCAAAGGTCACTAAAATCTAAGATTAAATGCACCAATCCTTATTTTTTAGCAACTTTGTGGTGAACAGTATACTACCCCACACACACCTTCCCTTTTTTTTAACTGTTTACATCTCGCAAAGCGTAGACTCTTCGGTAATCATACGATTTTGTAAAAGATACAGTGACTCAAACAAGGACAACTGCTTGAGGCACAGGCGGTAGCAGGGGGAAGCCGCCCTCAAAGAGAAAACACAAAGTTTTATTCAGCAATAAATGGCTTTAAAAACTAAAAGCAGAGTGTTTTTTAACAAAGTATTTAGTCAATCGTGTAATCTTCGCCCTCCTAAGATTTCACCCTGGCGCCGCCCCTGGTTAGGCTGGTATGAGCTAGGTTCCTCATAAGCCCTAT
This sequence comes from Ophioderma brevispina, assembly GCA_023653785.1. Classification (NCBI taxonomy): domain Eukaryota; kingdom Metazoa; phylum Echinodermata; class Ophiuroidea; order Amphilepidida; family Ophiodermatidae; genus Ophioderma; species Ophioderma brevispina. The sequence continues at coordinate 26,481 of JAMKCH010007257.1, forward strand.
TTTAACTGAATTATTAACGTTTTAGGAAGAATTTTGTATTGTGCCACAACCATCCACGCACCCTACGAATTCGGCAGCCTCAACGAATAAACTCATTTTGAAGGATGCGGTGGCAGATTACTGAATTTTCCCAATGTTTACATGGCACATTGAGTCCCCTTATACACCTTTTTCATTGTCATAATACTACTACAGCGGACTATATGAGAGTATGCATAATTTGCCATGCAATTGCAATGCCAATGCACTCACACGACAGTCGCACACATTGGATTTGCATGCATAAACAATAATGACCACCGGTACTACACTAGTAACCACTTTTAATCTTAGATTTAGGTTCTATAAATCGCTACCGATAACACTACTCCATATTTGACAATTACGCCACTGTATCTGTATGCGGCCAAGGCAATCAAATGCGCTAAGTGCGCAATATATTCAAACACTGTCCGTCGTCGCGTACGATCACCAAGAGTTAATGGCGGACGGCGCGTTGCGGGGCATCTTCGGTTCTCTTCATGACCACGCACAAGCGCAGTTTTTCCCCCCCTTTATATCTCCCCCTCTTGACAATACCTTGTAATCCTCCGGCCAATTGTCTTGGCAATGCTTGTAATACTGCTTCTGTCTCTTTCCTTCTGGTATATTCTTCTCTCTTCCCACTGCTTCGCTTTTTTATCTTCACCTTTTCCTGCTTTCTCTCGCCATATCGTCGCACTGTAAAAAGCTTCAACAGTAATGAAACACCCACTAAGTGAAGACTAAAGACTCATAAAAATGTCGAAATACGTCACAGAGCTTCACAGCGTGAAAAAAAAACACCCCGAAAAGCTCAATGAAGGTCCCTGTACACGGTGAAACAAAGTGCACAAAATCGAAAAATATCGTCACTACTGGCAAATGCCATATATGTTTAATTTTTTTTACGCAGCAATTTTGCTAAACTACGGCCCTATTTTTGGCTGAAAGCTTCTGTCCGTTTTTGGCTAGAGGCCTCTAGTAAAATTTCCCCTTTGTATTAATTAGGCTAATTGATATTTAGCTAATTAAGTATGCGGACAACATATATGCCACAACTTTGCCTGCCGACCACAAACGAACCAGTTCCCCCCACCATTTTCCCCAACTTCAACCCCGACGTTGGCTTCGCAACCATAAACTAACATTCACTCCACAATTTTCCTTTTCTTCCCCAACAATCGGCCCAACGTTGGCCTGTCGAACAAAAAACACCAGTTCCCCAACCTTTTCCCAACTTCTTCGTCTCTACTCCCCGATCACACGTTGGCTTGTCGAACCATCCAACGACCATTTCCCCTCCCCACCGTTTTCCCAACGGGCTTGATGTTGGTTTGGCGACCATCAAAACGAAAACGCCATTTCCCCCCCCCTTGTTTTCCACACGTCGGCTTGACGTTGGTTTGCCGACCATCTAACGACCAATTTCCCCCACCGTTTTCCAACTTCGGGCTGACGTTGTTTGCTGACCATCAAACGAACCATTTTCTTCCCCACCCACCGTTTTCCCAACGGCAGCCTTGACGTTGGTTTGCCGACCATCTACCGGCCAATTTCCGCACCGTTTTCCCAACGTCGTGCTGACGTTGGTTTGCCGACCGCGACCGTGACGACGTCGGCCCAACGTCAGTTTGCTATCTGGGCAAATACTCAAGTCTCAATATGAGTTCGGTCGACTGCAATCCGGGCCGGCAATTCTACAGCTACTTCCAAACCCTGTGGCAGCCTCACGAAAAAACGCGACACTCAGTCTCAGATTTGCAAAATTCTACACGAAAATTCTCGTGCTATTTTGTCTAAATTGCTCTGATTTTTGTACTAAATAATTTAACAAAGATTTTAATTACCAATTCAAATGTTCTCGCTGTCCGGCAAAACGGTCATGGTTATTTTCCTTGGCATTATTTGCTACTCTGTTTCTTGCTGGAGGCTCAATCGGCCGGCCTGTACCTCGCGTTCTCCTTCCCCAAAATCTACCCCTAGCTACGTCTTCATCAGAACTCTACTCTGAGCTTCCACACTACAAAAGCACTTCAAACCGCTCATCTGCCATCTCCATTTAAAATTCCTCATAATCCATTTCCATTATTTCTAAAAATGTACGAAAAGGACACCTTGTACAAATTTAAATACCGCGGTAGTCAGCTTCTGCACCTATCACCGTATGCAGTTCTGCAGTGCTGGCAACCGGAAGTGCCCTGGAGTGAACAGGATGACGTCACGCATAAGGCCTCCCAATGTATGAAGCTCTCCGTCCGTTTTCTGAAGTGCCTTCTTATGACCAATTAATATGGCTCAATTAAAAATGTTGAAGTTCTGATAAAGTTAAATTTTTGTCTATTTTGCTTCTATATACATGTTAAGAATGTAAAAATAAATAAATAAGACTGGTTCTAAAAGATGTCCTGCCCCCTTTAACACTTTCAACCTGTGCCCTGCTCGTGCGCTGTTTTTTTGGCCCGAAGATATGATCCGCAGCTAGGACTTATTCTGTAGGTGCTCGTCTTGTAACGAATTGTCCTGGGTTCGAATCCTCCTGTAAACACAAAATTTTAATGTATTATACTTATATTTTTAGAGTGAGGTAGAGCATGGGTAGAGTAAGCAATTTCAACAAAAACATCAGAGTCAGCTATTGAAATAGAAAATAATGAATAGCTGCCCTATGAGACGAGTCGAAAAGATGTGGTCCTGGAACAAAAGTTGCGGACGAGATAAGGAATTTGCGATATGATCCTGAACCAGATATGTTCAACTCCTCTCATAGCGGCAATATTCATGATTATGTGTGCGATTTATTCCATTAATTTAAGTACAACAAAAGAGCGGTGTTGGCTCGGATTGTGTGGCGTGCGTCTGTGGGCGCTCGTTTTGTATCGTGGGTTCGATCTCCAGTCCAGGCGTAAAATTTTACTTCATTATTATTTTATCTTGGAGTTAAAAATTGCAATGAAAATATCAGAGTTGGCGATTGAAGGAGAAAATAGTGAATAGCTGCCTTATGAGATAATTTAACTGCTAATGGTCCTGGACCATAATATCGGACCAGAAACTCACACGTACTTGGCGTGCGGGTCGGGCGCTTTATCCACTGGACCACATGTGTCCATGATATCACTATGACATCATGTTAAGGAATATATGAACATTGGAAATGGGGTGGGAAATTGATGTTTGCTATTTTATTGAATCAAAAACATTGTTATAGCACTTACACGCTCTGTGTATATGAAACCTCCATTTGCAGCAAAATTCTCGAACACATCATACATTCTAACATCATGAAACATTTAAATAAACACACAATCCTCACAGACAAACAACATGGTTTTCGTCAAAGGCACTCTTGTGAAAAACAACTCATTCTTACAGTACAAGACCTGGCAAGTTCTCTCGACAGTAAGTCCCAGGTGACATGGTCATAATGGATTTCTCCAAAGCCTTTGACGTCGTTCCTCACAACAGACTTATATCAAAACTTCACAGTTACGGTATACAGAACTCAACACTGACCTGGATCAGCAGCTTACTCAGGCATCGTACCCAGAGAGTTGTCGTCGGCGGCGAGAAATCGGCCTGGTCTGAAGTTACTTCTGGCGTCCCTCAGGGTACGGTGCTTGGACCGCTGCTGTTCCTGGTCTACATAAACGACCTCCCTAACAACATTCAATCGTCGGTACGCCTATTTGCAGACGACTGCGTCATCTACCGTGAAATCAAAAATAACCTGGACTCCGACCTATTACAAGAAGATTTAAACACACTACACTGTTAAAAATTTCCGTAAATTAAGAAAACAAATTTTCCGTAAATTTACGGAAAATCTGTTTTACAAAAACATAAAAATAAAAAACAAAAAACATAAAAAATGTTAATTTACGGAAATATTTCAAAAATTTCTGGCAGCAATATTTCCGGATTTTTTTTTTTTTTTGGTTCCGTAATTTCAAATTACGGAAAAATTCTGTTAAAATACACATTTTTTCCATAATATTAGACAAATTTCTGTAAAATTACTGTCAAATTTCCGTTAATTGACAGACATTTCTGTAAATTTACCCTAAAAATGACTGGAAATACTGCTGCCAGAAATTTCCGTAAATTTACGGAAACTTTTTTAACAGTGTAGGTGAGTGGGAGAGAAAGTGGCAAATGAAATTTAATTCCAAAAAATGCTTTGTTATGAGAATAACACACGCAAGGTCTCCAAAGCATTTTACATATACACTTGGGGGTGACGAGCTGTCCACAGTAGAAAATCACACTTATCTGGGCATATCGATTTCAAATAAGCTCAACTGGAACAGATACATACAGGAGATTTGCATGAAAGCTAATAGATCTTTAGGTTTCATTAAGAGAAACCTTTACTCATGCAATAAATCAACAAAACTTACGGCATACAAATCACTTGTCCGACCATTGATCGAGTACTCCTCTACCGTCTGGGACCCACATACCAAAAAGAACACCGACCAGCTTGAAGCAGTGCAAAAAACAGCAGCATGTTTCATCTTGAGCGATTATACAACTAAAACGCCAGGAAGTGCCACCCAGATGGTGAAAGATTTGGATCTCGACCCACTTACCACCAGAAGGAAAATCAGACGTTTATGCGTTTTTCAACAAGCAAGACTTGGTCACATATCCCTGCCCATCGGAAACCTCTTACAGCCAGTACTGCGTCAATCACGGCATCATCATCTGGATTTTTATTTAACCATCTCAACAAATAAAGACTGCTATAAACACTCCTTTGTACCCAAAACCATTCGGGACTGGAACTGTTTACCACACAACATAACTACCATATCTGATCCTGACAACTTCAAAGCAGCATTATACCATCATTTCAAAGCAACCAAGGAAGCTCTACAAGATTAAATTCGACAACATTAAGCAGTTCACCATTTCATGACCGTTTGGCTCCGTCTTGGGGCGTTGGCCAGTATCTCATCTGAAGTCTGAACTAGTCATCACGTTTTCCATCATGTAGAGCCAAAACAGTATGAAAGTAAGATATTCCTCCTTTTTGGTGAAAAAAATGAATTTTCCCATATTCAACACTGTGTGTCTATATGGATATTGACAGTTTTGCTGACTGGTACCAAAATCAAGTGTCTGTGATATTCATGCGCCGTACTGAAAAGGGGGGGGGGGGGGTTGGCACCCCCTTTATCATTATCATTGCACAGCATTTATTAAGCGCTATTCCAACTGATCATAGCACTGTACAAAAACACATTTAAAATACCTTAGATTACATTGTGATAACATAGTAAAAATCAACAACAGCAAAATTGAATATACAACTCTAAAAAACAGACAAATGTTAAAAACAACCAATATGATACCAGGACAACATCACTTTCGTATCACCCTGTACATTTATACCCCGGTTGGTGTTTGTTTTTGCATGAAAAGGCGCGTAAAATGTCAAATAATTGATAATTCCTTAACTCATTTTGCACCAGAAATTTGTTTTTAGTAGGAGCAAAACATAGGTGGTAACCGCCCTCCCCTTCAGTATACAAGACGGTTAACATTAATAAGTTTGGGGCGGTTGTCAGTGTTTTATTACTACTTCATAAGTTGGGCCAAAATTGATATTCAGTTTTATTGGTATCACAAAGAATCACTTCCAACGTGTTGTGAAATTGCCAGTGTCGTATTTCCAGGGGTCAAATTGATAATATTGTGCTAAAAACCTCACCTATGTGTTCCTTTAGTCATAAGGATTCAGGAAAGATATAGTTTGCCCTATCTGGGATGGATCGTTCAGGAGTTATTAGCAAAAGGTCAAAGGTGAACTCTTTGGGGGTAAAAAATCCAACAAATGCGTGGATTTGAATGAAAATGGTCTCAAATTGATCCTTTGACCAAATCGATGATTCATATTAAGAATAGTTTGCCCTATCTACTATCTAGGATTTCTCGTTACCATGGTAACACTCGAATGTAAATCCGTGTCCATTGAACTCTATTGAGTCAGGCCAAATTAGGGCGTTACCATGGTAAGAAGTAATTCTGGATAGGGCAAACTATTCTGAATATGAATAGGATTGGTGAAAGCATCAATTTGAGACTACTTTCATCGAAATCTGTGCATTTGTTTTGCATTTTGACCCCTGTAGATCAAAATATTGACCCTTTTGCTAATAACTCCTGAATGATCAGGGCAAACTATACCTTTCCTGAATCCTTATGATGAGAGGAACACATTGGTAAGGGTTTTTTTGCAAAAATATCATCAATTTGACATTTGACCCTTGTACAAACTTCAATGGCGCCCCTAGGTGGCAACACGACGCTGACAATTTCACAACAAGTTGGAAGTCATCTCTGGGATATCCTTATACCACTGACCTCTACACATGGATAGCGGGTTGAGTCGCCGAGTGTCACAACAGGAAGTTGCTTTTTTACCTATAGAATATAGCGGGAAACAATGCATACACCTTGTCAAACAATAGAACATCTGTGTGGAATATGTGCACCAGCAGGTGAATGCATTGTTTCCGCCATATTGTATAGGTAAAAAAGCAAGTTCCTGTTGTGGCACTCGGCGACCATTCAACTGAGCGGCAGCCCGCTATCCATGTGTAGAGGTCCATGCTTAGACCTATAAAACTGAAAAAAAAAAGTTTGGCCACAAAACATGAAGTAGGAGATAACCGCCTCCTGACTACTAGTGATAATATGCTATATTGCAGTTTCTTCTTCTGCAAGGGGTGCTTTTTTTTTCGTTCATTGTGACAGTGTGTGTTGTGTGTGTGCAGGCGCACGCATGCAGACGTGAACAATTTAAGGGATTTATTGGTATGAATCTATCGGCACATATACAGTGCGAGTCAATAAAAACCCTACATTCAGGAATATTTTTTCTTTAAAGGTTAAACGTTATTTTTGCTTCAATGTTTGCTTTGGCTGTTTACAGAGATAAACAGGCTATCAGAAGATTTTTATTTGGTGTCTTTCGGACTTGGGGTTCAGAAACTATGTCAATTTTGCGGAGAGACCTAAAAATTCAGTTTGGCCGAGTTAGCCATACGATGCGGAGGACTGACACCGACGTATATACCATAAAACATTTATAGCAAAGACAATTCACACATGCAATTTCAGAAGTATCGATTTCTTTCTTCTTTTCTTCTGGACAAAAACATATCAGTTTGAATAAAATTGGTCTATTGTGTAACATAATTATAAGTAAAATATATTCAAAAAAATTAAATTACCATTGTTCAATCATAAAGAGTCAGTTTATTGAAAATCACTCCATATCAATGTTTCAGTTCTGAACATAATGAAACTGCTCAGAGGTTTTTGTTTTACATCTCTAACTTCTAAGGTAATTATTTTGCACAAATGCAGTATACTCAGCATCCATAAATTGCAAGAAGAACTAAAGCTGAATTTTCTGTAAATAAAATCGGAATTAAAATTTAAAATTCAATCCTACTGCTGTTTTTTTTTTCAAGCGGAATACAAAACTTTCTATGGTTTAACTTTGCTCCCAAGTTTCGTGTAGGTAAAAACCATGAAATTCTTGTTGAACCAAAGTAAACTTTGGTCGTACACCAGCTATCTTGAATTTCTTATTGGGGAAATTGAACATTTGTTTACTTAGCATTTCTTTGTAATATCTGGGATATGATTTTAAAATCCTTCAATTACTCTCCCACCTTCTATTGTTTAACAATAATTTGCTGTTAAATGTTTATACTCCAATCACTGTGAAGACCTGTTACTGTATGTAAGCGATGCATCTTTGTTTGGCTCAAATCGGCCAAACAGGATTTTTAAGTCTCTCAGCAAAATAGGCGTACCTTCTTCCTCCAAAGTCCAAATGAAACAAAATAAACGTTTTCTGAAAGCAGTTTATCCGTCTTTATAACCCATATCCAAACAGGTGAGTAAATCCAATTCTTAACTATTTAATTATTTTTTATTCTGAATGTAGGGTTTTTAATGACTCACACTGTATAATGAAATATCCCTAAATATGACGTACAGATGGTTTTCATGGCCATTGGAGTATTCCTTGCGAAGAAAATATCATTTTCATGCTTAACTTTCGAAGCAGTAGACGATGTAACGAAGCCGCCATGTGTATTATTTACACTATCGTTTTGGCACAAGCCATGTTTAGTCTTTTCCCCAATTAAAAGATGATCGGTGGTTAGTCAAGTTATGGCCTGTATGAAAGACTATCGCGTTTACTTTTAACATTGAAATTAAAAACACAGCTTTAATTTAACGTTTTCCTTTAAAATATATAAATATATCAAAAATGGCATACATTTGTGCCTATTTTTTATAAAATGAGCCTGGGATTCTTGAGAAAATATAGTTTTTAAAATAAAATTAGGAAATTCTTCATCATACAAAGAAGCGCTACTTGGTACATTGAAAAGTACGTAGATTGCTGAACCGCGCATTAGTGGGTTTCGAACACTGATCTCTATACAATGGATTGGAAACCTGGGCTTCGTAATTGAGGCACTGACGGCCATATTGGTCATCCAAAAAGAGCCCAAGCAGGTGGTTAAGAGCCGGTCATTTATGTTATTGTGTTCAAGATGTCCGCCCGTTGCTCCATTCATCTAATATACAATTACTGTTGTGTAGCCAATCCATTGTATAAAGATCAGTGGTTACAGTGCGACTGCGATAAAAGGGCCATTCTCCGATAAAGTGTTCAAGTTTGATCTCCAAAATGACCAAATAGTCAACATTAAGGAATTCCTGAAAATCATCGAAAATCGTAAGCTTTAATATTCTCAGAACACAGAACAATGCATGGGTATATCCGAATTTTTAGTATAATAGCCTAACGTTAACACGGAAGTAACGTATCTGGGTAACGTATCTGGCCGGCCTTCTTCTTAGTTGTGCTGTTCTTGATGAAAGTACATGCTTCACCGACTTAGTCTCTATACTTGATCAGATATTACCTTCAAACTAAAGCATGGTGTGGTATAGACTTTATGTATCAAGGCGTTTTGCAAGAGGGTAGCGGGAGGGAGGTAACGTATCTGGCGCGGTATGAACGTAACTTGAGGAATTTCTTTCATTACTAGGGCTGGAAATTGTTACTTTGAAACCAGATTTGTATGCAAAACATTTATAATATAAAATTGACATCTGCAAATCGTAATATCACATATTGGAACATTGTTCTTCCTTTATTTTTAGCAATTTTGTATCCATTCGAATTATGGTAACGTATCTGGCTGCAATATTGGCGATATGTTCTCAGAGAACTCTTGCGAACCTTTAATAATCCAATGCTATCATGTTTTGAACTTAATAATTAGGGCATGATAGAGGCTGATAAAAATGCAATGTAATCTGTGATATGCGCTCTTGTGTAACGAGCAGGGACACACTTTAAAGAACGGATTTGGGCTGGCGACATGGCGAAAAGCAAGACTTATGCATCTTTAGCCTTATTGCTTGATACTTTCTCATCCGGTTACAACTTCTAGTCCGAATCATTTTGAAAACATAACTTCTAAGTATTATTTTATATTAATAAACATTCATTCTTAACGGGCAACAACAAGCTTTAAACTGTACATGACTGCGAAGTCTGCGAGCATGGTGAGCGACACGAAAAACGACTTTTTGAACACTTTATCGGAGAAAGGCCCAAAAACTATAAATATTACGCGACCCCTTTTAAAATGTCCACCTTTTCATGGATTGTTAGTGTTTAGGCCAACTAAAACATTTGTTAATCACAAAATGATATCTAAACACCCTCTTTACATTTTTCTCAAATCACTGAGGTTTTAAAAAGTGTAGTTCTTTTGCAATAACAATTTCTAACGAACTTCGCTCCTATCCTTTGTGTAATCAACGAAGTTCACAAGGATGAGGCTTGTGGCCAAACTTGCTGAAGTCACGTGATATATTTTCGATGGCTTCTGTTTCGGTATTGCATGCGGCGTTGTAAATATACCACAAGGAATAAACATTTTTTTTTATTCTCTAGCCCGTGAGGGTCTTTATTGTTCTCTTATTTTACAATACAAATACAAAGTACATTACATTACACACAAGAAACGTCAATAGTGGAAGAAATTATGTACCATTAAAACCAAATTCAAGGGGAGCGTATCAGCTCACCTCTAGCATATTGAGAACAGGTTTTTCCTTTTGTGCTATATGAAGACAACACTTCATAAAATGACAAAATGGTTCACAACTGTCATTCTTAATTGCTAAAAAGGCTATTTAAAGGTACATTTCATGATCCTAGCACCTCATTTTTGTTGACCAGACACCTTGAGATAAAAACCAGCTGACTACTATGGCTTGCCTATCTGTTTGTATCACAGTGCCTTACAGGCCACCGTGTTACAATTCCTGTACATTTACAGGCAGAAAAGTACTTAACAAACATTACAACCCACCTCCAGAGCAGACCAATATCCATGCATGATCAAGTGCATGTACACCACACCTGGGCCACCAACGGCCTCATATAAAAGGCCTAACTCCCCGAGGCAAGACAGGACAAAATGAGGCCTGATCACAAAATGGTTCCTTTAACACTATCATCACCCACATACCACCCAGCACCATTTACATCCACCTTGATGCTGTCATGCTACATATTGCTGCACTACACCTAAAACCCAGGGATCCAAAATAAAACCCCACAGGACTGCAGTCAGTGACCAACCAAAAAAAAAAAGTAAGATTTAAAACATGAACTCACCCGCATTAAGATTCAATCATATTTGCTGGGCTGTGATTGAGTTTCCAAGAAAAAAATCCCTGAATTGGCAAAAAAAAATCCTGAAAAACTCGTACATTTGACCTAAAATACTAAAATCAGGCTGCAATTAAATAAAGTTGCGGAATTTGTGAAAATAAATATTCCTGAAATCAGGAAAATCATGAAGAATCCACCCCTTCAATTTGATTTAAAAACATACATCCAACAGGATCCAATGTCAATGCAGCAAGAGGCCACTTCAAAAACCACATTGAATTGTCACTAACTACACCCAAGGATCAACCCTCAAACCCCCAAAAACCAGAGTGCAGTGAGGAACCTCTAGTGAGGGGTAAAACCCCAACTGTTAAGCAAAACCTTCCATTTTATTCTTGTTTTTGCTATTCCATTTCCAGATTCCTCAATAGAGCTCCCCTTTCTGTACATGGGCACCATAGATTTCTTTTCTACCAGCATTTTTTTTTGCAACCTTTTTAAAGAAGATAAACATTCCTTCAAAATTAGGAAACATCGTTTTACACTTGTACCCTACATTTATAAATATATTTCCTTTTGGCACAATAGAAGGCATATTAATAAGGAGGGAATAACCACCTATACTTCCTCATAACTTCCCAAGCATTACTTTTTGACTAAGAATGGTTGATTGGATTTTAAGCTACTTATCCAAAATTTAATTGTCTTCCCAAAAATGAAAGAGATTTCACATGACCACATCAAATGCTTAATAGTTTCTTTCTCTTTGCCACAAAAAGTACACATATCATTATACTAAAACCAATTTTGTGAAGGAAATCGTTAAATGGAAGAATCTATGTATAAATCTGAACTGAAAATAATGAGACCTTGTATCAATAGTGCATTTACTAAGGTATTGAGAGTACCCTTCTTTCCAGTACAATATTTATACAAGCAGTCCCAGTCTCATTCTGTAATTCCAACAGCCCACTTTTGTTGGGCGCAGGAAGTAATAGGTGTGTGCTTTGATGCACCCATTGATATGCAAATGAGGTTGCTTTTTAGCGGCGTTTGTTAAAAACGGAATCGCCTAAATCGCCACGTCGCTTATTTTCCTTTGTTGATGTGATTTATCACAGAATATTTAGTTGAATCGTATAGACCAACAATTAACTAAAAAACAAAAATCTTTGTGTGAAATTTCAAAATTTTGGTGTTGTTATGTGTCCAAAATTCTGGTGAATGTTTGAACTTCGCAGAGCAAACATGTCGTGACTATTGATCAAACAACGAATTCTCCCAACTTTCACTTCTGTGGCAAATCTCAATCAGTGGTCTCGGTCCCAGACTGGCAACGGGAGTCATATCCGCTCATCTCATTTATAGCTTGGTAAGTCTCTAGCACAGAAAAGGTTTATGAAAGGCGGGATGAATGGGCGGTGTGAGCCGATTACCGCGGGTAATTGGCGGTCCAATTTGAGCAAAGGCAGATGAGGGGTCGAAACAGCGTTTAAGTGTTCATATGTCCTCATGTCCAAGATGCCGGGTGTGAAAAGGCAAGACAAAATATACACATGCATACAAAGCATAATTGGCAAGTCTGTTTAGCACCAACAGTGATTGATTTTATGTTGACAGTTAACCAACATCACAATCACATCAATATAGGCTACCAGGCTTTATTCCCGCTTTAGTCCGTTAACAACTTATTCCGTCCTTGAGTTAGGGGTCCAATGCCGTCACGGGTGCAGGGCTAAAAATTTGCAACTGAGTGGAAATTGGTTGAAGACCGGCTGAACTGAGGATCAGGACTCAGTTCATAAGGACTAATTGGATTCTCGGCCTCATAAATGGGTCTGAGCTCCATGCCTATCTTTTATCTTTGGTTGATTTTAGTAGAATTACTAAATCACTTTGTATCAATAAGAAAAATACACAATTCGCCATGTGTTAAATCTTACAGTCTTCATATCCGCACCACCCCAGTGATCCAGTGTATAGGATTATTTTTACTTACCTAGGGAATCCTGTTTTCGCGCCATTGGACATTCCATAAATGGAGGGTATAGGGAGAATTAAGCGAAGTAAGCGATTTAGGCGATTCCGTGTTTTACAGAAACCGCCGTTTTTTAGCATTCCTCAGCTGAGTTAACAGGTGAGGCTCACGGTGTAGGTGAACTCTCAGTCAGCTGTTTTGGGAAACCCTTTTTGAACTTGCACTCAAAAACCACTAAAATAATTCAAACAAATTACACTCAATCTGATATATGGTTTTAACTGGTTATAAGTCATCCACTGTTCTCATTAATTAAATTCTGATATGAAATTAACACTTTATTACTCCACTGTTCAAAAAAACACAGTCTTTCTATTACTTTTAATATTCGGGCTTATACCACAATACTC
>JAMKCH010007258.1:0-31359 GCA_023653785.1 Ophioderma brevispina
TGTTAAGGGACGTTAGGGATATAGTATCCCAAAACTCGCTTATACTAGTTTTATAATATATAAGGCCTTCACCTATTTTAATGCATACCGAGAAATTATTCATCAGCGAAGACATTTTCAACTTAAGGTGGGTAACCTGATCGACAACCTCGCCCTTTAGTTTGCTCCATCAAAATTAAGATTTTGGTATCAGAAGAAAATTCATGGAAATGTCCCAGGAAATGGTTCTTTTTCATGTACAAAATGTGGTCGAAAACATTGTCCTATGAACCAATTAATTTTGCTTCTACTGTAGCTATTACATCATACAAATGTTGTGTTTACGTAACTATGTGGATGTAAAAATATTTTAAGCAAACGATTTCGAGAAAAAAAGACAATAAAAGGAGGGGAAAATGAATAAAAATAAGATTTGAAACGGCATACAATTTGTCTCATATGGCAATATACATATTAAAATTAAGAAATAAAGGGTGATGCAGTGATGGGCGAATAATGTGTCCGAGGTCGGAAGAAAATAAATAATGGACGAGGCGCAGCCGAGTCCATTATTTTATTTTTTCCGGCCGAGGATACATTATGAGCCCATAAATAATACTGCAAACCCTTTATTTCTATTCTATTACCGAAGACAGCGTGATATAATGAGAAAATGCATTCGCGACCCATTATTGCAGAATAATGGGTAGTAAACTGACCAATCAGAATGCTGCATTTTCAATAATGGGCAGCAGAGGTAATAGAATGTCATGTAATGTAACCAGTTATTTAATTTAATCATGAATATTTTTTATGCACGTACCTTACTCAGATTCAACCCAGAGCCTTAAGATTACAAATCCTATACCTTATCCACTACACTATATAACTTTATAGATATTGGATGGTAAAATGTGAACTCTTCTTTTGTCAAAATGAAGAAAAAACTAAATTAATTATAAAAAAAGTAGGAATCGAGTTCTACCAAAAAAATTACAACTATATATTAAAAATAAAAGAAAATATTTTTTGTGCATTTTTGAATAACGTTACGACGTGTGTTAAAACACATATTAGAAAGCAAAATGATTTTCATAGTTCATATTTTTAAATTAAAAGCCGGTAAGTTAAAATAGAACGTATAATATTACGGTAAATATGACAACGGTCAGGGTATAAATACTACTCTTTTTCAAAATGTGTGATATTATTACCTAACTACCGTTTATTTACCGTTTTTCCGCTTCCAAATTGTATTTAACCGAATCCACAGGTATACAAATCATATGCGCATAATTGCTGTATACAGTTGTTATTAAAATGAAATGATTTAAATCGGAGAAAGCACTCGAAGTTATTGATTCGTGCTATCCAAATCCCGGAGGGTAGCGAGAGGATTCGGAAGCACGAATCAACACTTCTCGTGCATTCTCCTTAACAGATTTTCTGGCTCAAGAAAATTCTCAGTTCGTGGTTGTTTCTCCATTGCGTAAAGATTCCGGGTCATTGGGAATCAGCACACGATGAATGCTGCAAAGTAATACTCAAATATATGGCCGCATCCATGGAAATCAAATCAACACGCCCAGGGGGTTGTAGGATTTTGCTCGGGAACCCATGCTTGTCCCGAAAAAAAGAGGGATAGCTGCAAATGCGGGACTACCGTTATGGTATCTAATTAAAGGAATCAAGTTCTAGTCCCTCTGTGGGTACAAATTCAATTGTGATTGTGACTGGTTCATGATTACAAATAGGAAAAATTAACCTAAACATATCGCAAAAATAACCCTAAGTGTTATTTTTTCTTGGTCATTTCAAATGTCATTTTCTTGTATATGGCTATTTTAATGTGTCGAATGTTTTTCATGTATTGAGAACACAGGTCCCGCAATGGGTATAATCTCGCTGCCAATTCCTTCAATCCTTCAATCAATTTTATTTGTTCATCATAGAATAGCCTACAGCTGAATTCTAACGATGTAAACATTTAACTTCTTATTTAACACTTAATGACCACGGGTTTTCACTTCCGTTGGGTTTCAAGAAAGAAGAGTGGAGGGGGGGGGGGCAGGGGACCACCCCTAAGGAAACACCTTTCCCGCGGGAATTTTTTCCACTAAATTTATACCACAAGTGATGTCATCACCCCAAATCACACCAATAAAAAAGTGTAAATTGTTATTTGGGGCTGCAAATTAGGGGGCCAAAAAATTGGGCAAAAAGACAGAAAATTCAAATGAACCGTGTGCTTGCATCAACTCATTGAAACTCTATTTTATTTGATACTACTCTAAAAGACCCCAAATAACATACATATTTAACAAATAAATATTCCTAGAACCTATTTAATTTGGAATTTTACACCTCGTCTTACCAACCTTTTTTTTTTTTGTAACACGTTTTACCAAGGGGGTGGGGGGTGGGTTACCACCCCCCTCGAGAATTTTTATAAGCACCCGATGCTTATGAATTTTTTGGGGGGGGAATACCAGTGGATAGCTATGGTCCTTCGCTTTTTATTGATACCAAAATAAGTACCAACATACCTAGTATGGCGTCACAATGACGTCATCAAGTCCGCGAGTCGGGAAAATTGGCATTTTCCATAGAAAATAGGCGAAAATCCAATTTTCCGATAAAAAAACGTAGGAATATCGGATTTTCATGCGGTTTTCAGCTCTAATTGATGGCAATTGGCTAGTTTTACATAAACAAAAAGTTTTAGAGCCATACTGTGCATAATATTTTCAAAATTCCACCATAAAATATCCTTGGGTGGCAACCCTTCGACTTTGACGGCATACCCTAACCCCGGTGAAGGTGCCACCTTCACATTTTTTTCGCTAAAATGACCGGAAAGGATTAGAGAACGATTACCTTTTTACGATTTTTTTAGCGTTTTAGCGCACCGGAGCGAAGTTCGGTAGGGGGGGGGGTGGTAACCACCCCCCCTTACCCTTCGACTTTGACGGCTTTTTTTTTTTTTTTTTTTTTTTTTTTTTTTTTTTTTTTTTTTTTTTTTTTTTTTTTTTTTTTTTTTTTTTTTTTTTTTTTTCTATGTTGAACCTTTATTTCTAAGAGTGTAGTATTTGGTTACAGAAATGCATCGAATGGAAATCAAACGCGATTTTGATATGCTTGATTTCATTATAAAATATAGGCTGAATTTAGTATTTACTCCTATAGTAAATTAGAAATTGTAACAAAGAAATAATTCTCAGCTTAATCCTTTCACGTGGGGATATTTGATTCAATTAATTTTATGATTATATTGTAACTTTTACAGTATTTTGCTGCTAGAACTTTCCTCTAAAATTTACAGTTTTTTTTACGGTGTAGTGATTTTATTGCAAAGCTGGTCGTAAAACATACGGAAAATAAACAATTTAGAACCTCACCGGTCCTTCTTTTTATATATTCATTGCCACAATATTTTGCCTCTAAGAGACGATGACGCCTAAGAAAACCGTACAAAGCATAGGCATTTCTAGCGCCCTCGAAAGGCAAAATTACGTTCAATCACGGTTCAATACCATGTGTGTGGGAATTACTCCATGGGATCAAAGAGAGAAAGATGCTTGCGTAAGGACATTGGTTACGCATATCGGCGAAGTAACTGATTCCTGCGCATTTAATATTGTCTAATTATACCTTTCAATACTCTGGGTTATGTCAAGTGCAAAAGTTGCACATTTGATTGAAAATGAATAAAATGTCATCACAATTTCTTTTCCTAATATCATTGACCAGTAGATATACATCATGCAGCATTGACTCGAGCAAATAATAGCACTGTTGATATCCAGTAAATCCGCTCGGTATGCAGAGGATAAAGCGCTACAAATTACTTTTCAACTGTATTGGAAATAACAATGGCTTTGTACTTACAGATAAAAAGGATTTCAGGTGCTCATCACCAGATTAAGATTGAGCTATTTTTTCTTTGCCGGCAAATCACTCGTCCTTCTTTCACGAATAAAGTAAATCTTAGGCTTCCTACTGTGTTCAATAAACTTTGACCAATATATCATCATTTTTCCGAAAAGGAACAAAGATGAACAAAAATCATGAAAGAAAGGTTGTTTGGCAGACTGTGACCACAGGCCCCGTAGCCAGGAATTTATGCGGGGGGGGGGGGGGTGGGGTCGATTTGCCAGAAGCGGACCTTTTGCGTACCAAAAAAAAAAAATTTTCGGCTCGCGCGCTCCCGGTTGACCCAAAGTTTTTCACCGTCGTCTCAAAATTTTGAAGATTCGGGGGGTGGGGGGGGTGCAGAAAAAAACAGTAGAGTAACAACAACGGCAATCGTAATACGATGGTTAACAGCTGATTAGTCATTAATATAAAATTGTCACAACAACCCTTAACACAAACTTTTATTGCAACACGGACCTTCAACATGCAAGCGTACCTTCAACATCATAAAGCGGACCTTTGTAATTGTTTTTTGGAGGGGGGTGCGTCGCACCCCCCGCACCCCCTGGCTACGGCCCTGCTGGACCTACAGCTTTGTGGCCGAAACAAAACTGCACTTACAGTAACTTGTCTCGTAACCCCATTTCTTTTGATTTACTACGGTGTTGTTAGCATAGGTCCTAGACCGCCTTCTTTTGTATTTTTCTAAATAGTAGTGGTAAATTGAATTAAATGAGGTATCGCACTAAGTTAGGGATCTGGTTCTGTAAAAAAACACAAAAATGTTAGGTCACAGCTTACAAGCAACATATCCACCGTGATTTTGGTTCACCATAGTTTCCTTTTTTGCAATAAATGATGAAAATACCAGGCAAAATTATTGAACTCAAGTATAACCTCAATTTATTTTTTCGCGAATGAGGCCAGCTCTATCCAAACTGGATAGACGTTTCATATAGAAGTCCCAAGTATACAAAAGAGTTGCTGTTGATTCCGTCCTGCGCTACGTACTGCACAACATCATACCGTGCATGACGGAATCAAAGGCATTGCTTCATTTGCGTACTTGAGACTTTATGTGAAACGTCCTACCCCAACTGGCCGGAGAAACCAGTCTTAACACGTTACCTCTACTCATCTGCATGGACAGTAACAAGGCTCTGCAGTTCCAACTAAACAAAGGTGAATCTGAAGTCCTTTGTCCGTGATACCAGGTAGATTACTTGTCAATAAGGCCATTATTTGCTGAGTCAATGTAGCATAGTGTATGTCCCTTGTCACTGATATTCAGAAGAAGTGAGATGGCAATTTTAGCACTTTCATGAAATGTGCAACCTTACAATTGCCATACCAATAATGTAAGTATAAATTTTTATTTTTTCTAGACTGTTAAAAATGGTTTACTTCTGGCGAAGTAGTAATCAACAATGACAATTTTTCCTTTGATCCCTGGCCAATCGATCCACCCGTTGCGTTTTTCAAAAAGGCCAATCATTTTGTAATTAAATTTGACAAGGAACACTAAAGGATACTTGCATGGAAAACATGCTCAAATGAGACCCTCAATGCCCACAATTTTTACAAGTTTTTCAAATTTTTGGATACCTAAGTTCATAATTCTCTAAACTTTAATCGCCGATATCTCGAAAGTGACTTTGGTCGATTGGCCTGTTTGGAATATTCGTGACGATATGTCGCACATAGGATGTGTTGCAATATGAAATTATTCAACACCGTTTGCGCTCTCTTTAATACCATATTTTCAGCTCTCTAAGTGATCTGGATATATGTAACAGATAATATTATGACACTTAGGCGCGTGATTTCATCTGGTTTACATTTGCTGTCAAGTCAAACAAAAGATTATATTTTGCGTATAGATCCTGTTCTCTATGTGCACCATTTACATTGTAATATTTTCAAGCACAATGGCTGGAACAAAGTTACTTCAGAACTTGTGGGCTGCTTTTGCACTTCCGTTGCCTTGCTGTTCAAGGTAACGTATTGTTTTGAGTCTGTTTGTCCAATGTCTTCTCAAGGACAAACGAATTACTACTGCTACAGGTTTTGATACTAGACATAGTATCATAGTAAATAAAAACTTTACTCTATTTATTACACCATGAGATCTGCCCACATTGTTAAAATAGTTTCAATCTCCTCTCTCTCTCTCTCTCTGTCTGTCTCTCTCTCTCTCTCTTTGATAACTATTAACTGTTTTCAGTATATAAAACCAAACAGACGCACGTAATTCATATGTCCTATTTTTAAACACGGTAACTATTAACTCCAACCACCGCCCAACACTCCTTGTGTTTAGTAAATCGTACGCAATCTTACCATGTTGGCTAGCCAATTCCTCATTGGATGTTCATAACCGCATAATTATTAAGTCCACCATGGAAGTCCGTTGTTTTTCTTATTTTTTTACCATTAGTCTGAATCTAGATCTAGCAAATATATTTTGTAGTCCTACCTCAAGGAACTTTAAGACATAATAACCTAATTAAAATCCGTAGAAATCTGGGAGAATCGTCAGAGCTTTGGAAGATTTAAAATCTGGTGTGTTATCAGCAAGCTGACTTGTTCATTCTTAGAACTAGAGTAAAAGTATTATTGTGTCCAGATTGACTAGGATTCATGCCTACTGTACATGTGAGTAAGCTTCAATGTGGTTGGTTGGCAGATTTCAATGATTTCTTTCAATCATTATTTTATTAACGTTCTGTATTGTGCTTATATTTTCGACTCATCCCTTTCGAGTATCTGTACTTTTATCATAGCTCATATACTACGGTTTATAAGATATTAAAACAGCATTCTTTATCGTAATTGCCACTAGAGGGCTTTGTAGCTCTTGTACCTTGCAAATTTCCATACACGTTAACAGCTTCGCGAGAAATCACTTCAGGGAAAGATCCTCTTTTTTGGAGCAACATTAATACTTAGTGATGGGGGGGGGGTCCTAGGACCCTCAAATTTATTTTCGCGCATAACCGCTTTACGCGTGGATTTTTTTCGCCGAAAATTTGATAATTGTCTTACTTTTAAATGCGTTCTTTTCTACTGTTTATGACGTCCGTGTACGCCTAAGTCCAGAAATACCTTTCAACACAATAAAGAGCCCTTGTGCAGCAATTATTGAATTTATATAATATAACAATGTTTAATGATTTTATGGTTCAATAATGTCGTATGTCCCAAACATCGATTATATTATATTAAAATTACCACTACACACAATTTGTTAATACTTATTGTCCTCAAGATGTCCAGTAATGTGCACAAGAAGCGTTTCAGGTTCAACGATGATATGTCCCTCACAGCGAAGACTTCAAAATTACACATGGCAAAGTCACATATAAATCCTCAGGTAATATTCCATTGGAATCTTCTTAGTCCTGAGGTAACTTTTGTCCAGCAGGTTAAGACGTCAAGGTTAAATTAAGTCCCTCGACGATAATAAATCCAGTATAATCAGATCAAGATAATCACCACGATTCTATCTGTCCACAATTTGGAATCCCACTTTTGATTCCCAGCAACTTCGGCTTCAAAGACGATCGTAGAATAATTACATCAACCTGCTCACATGGGATTATAAATCCTGGCACTGTGTGGAGCAACCTCACCATTATTGTAGATACAACTAGCTTAACCATACTGCAGACTGATTGCAACTGTGACCGCGAGACTTAACTCAAATCGCAATATATACGGACTTCATAAAGAGCCCGTCTAAAAATAGACATTACAAAAGCATCATGCATAAACATCCCTGAAATCACATACGTGCCATATATAACTTTGGAAATTCCCTGATCTTACAATGTATTGATCTCAAAACATAAACAAGTTTCTACGTTTAGCATCCTTGGGGAATGCCCACTTCCCTATTGTGCAATCTAAACAGTGCACTTAGACAAAACAAACTAGGGGTTTCCCCTTCTCTCTTTTCTAGTAAACAAGTGCTTTTCCTGTGAGAAATCTTTCTCAAATAAAATGAGAAAATATATTTTAAAAGTTTTAATCAGAAAATGGAGGCCATATACAATCCAAAATTTAATCGGCCAGAAGTTATCCTGTGCTTCAAGTTCTTGGAGCTTTGGGCCCAATTCATCTCAAGAGCAAGTATTTTCAACTCGTCTTCATAGGGGCGCTATTCATTATTGATGTGTGCGCTTTAATTCCGTTAATGTTTATATTGAGGTATTACAAAAGAACGAGATTACTGCCGGATCGGATTGGTGTGGCCGTTGTCTGGGGGGCGATAGTCGTTATCTGTAAGGTCGTGGTCCTCGAATCCACTCCAGGAACAAGTGTTACGTTTTTTTTTTATTGGTATTTTAGAGTTGGAGATTGGAATCATAAAAACATCAGAGTTGTGGATGAAGTCGAAAAATATTGAATAGCTGCCTTATGAGATAATAAGACTGGTCCTGGTCCTGGGCATGAATTCGCTGGACCCAGAATCTCCGACGTGCTGCCCCCCTCCCCTCCATGGGCACTAACGCATTTTTTTGCTGAATATATGTACATATACATTACAGGTAAACATGATTTAGTAAACACTATCAATAATTAACCCTTTATGTGACGAAAACAAACAAAATTTCATGTGGACGCGTGTAAACTGTATTGTAAAAGTCTAAGGGAAAATACCTGGATTTGGAAACACCCGTAAACAAATACAGTTTGGGATTCCTAAAACTGCAAGCTTTGTATTGGGTCTTCTAGAGGAGGTATCACATAAAATAAGTTTCAAAAGGTGCTTGTTGTAAGCGCAAGGCGCATTTGAATTTTCCGTTATTTTTGACCAAATTTTTCGCCGTGATTTGAAAAAAAATGTTTTGCCGGGTTTGCAGCCCAAATACCTTTTTATGATTTTAGGAAAAATATGGGGAAAGTTATATAAGCATGGGCAGGTGTTGTGAATGTTTTAAGCGTGCAAAATGTGTGAAAGCATATGAGTACACTGTTAAAGAAAATTGAGATTTATGATCTAGAATTGTATCTGAGAAATAAGATAAAACAATGTATTTTATCAGTGACATTTATTAAAATGAAGGTTAGCTAGTTGAAGCATTCTTTTTAAATCACCGTCAATACTATATTGAAACACTAAAATGTGCCTGGTAAAATGGATTTGATAGATAATGATCGGCCTTTCACTTGATATGAAATTGACATTAAATATTTTAATAAATTAAATTTATTTTTGGTACTTTTATGATGCTGTAGGTGGACATTCACCAATTATGATGTACGGGCTAGAGGGGCAATATTGTCAGTTGGGCAATCATCACTAGGACTATTACTCCAAGTTTCTATTACTACGCTAGTCTTATTCAATGGGTACATTCACTGGTGTAAAAGGCACTATTCAGCTAGGAAATAATTATAGTCCTGTTAAGGTTATTCAAAGGCTTCCTCCAGACCACCGACCCAGGAACCAACCAAGTGTGACCGATTTAGTGACCTATTGTCAATCAATATGGAGACCATATCTCCAAGATCCCAAATCAGGTGTCTGGAAGTATTGATGTCCTTAAAAGACACACATATTATTGGGCCGAGATGTCAGGCATTATTTCTGGAACAAGACGAACGTATGGTGGATAATAATTACTTATTGGTTTTATTTTCTGTTCTTATGTTGAACGCTTCAGAGTTTGTTCAAGTTTGGTATTTGGAATTTATTCAGTGCATTTACCTTGCATTTTTGATCGTGAGAAAAGGGACATTTTTTTAATTATGGCCTTAATCTGATCCGTTATCGTCATATCGATTTTTTTTGTATTGATTGAGTAAAGCTTACAACCTCTCGGAGCGAATGGTATCGTCTACACGCCCTAAAAACGTTTGATGAACTGACAGGAATAAAAATCCTACTATAGTGTATAAAAGGTGCAGCATCTTGTATAATCAGTTGCTCTGAAGATGACACTCACTAGAGTATCGAAATCCTTAGGCACCCGATGAACATCTCTATTATTGAGAAGGGTCACATTTTAGCACACCAAAAGCTAAGCCAAAAACATTCAGTCTGAGGAAAAGGTTTAGACTTTATTTACACGAATATTATGCTTAAAGGATATTAGGCTGTCTATTCATGGGAATAGACACTTTTGTGTCAATTGCGTCACTCGGTTGACGTTGCCGTTTATTCCGTATTGAAAAAACGAGTTGAAACGATTTTGAATGAACACTCGTATAATCCTCCTTAGCCCAACCTAGTCTATACAGGGCGTATCAATAAAAACGTAACAAAACTTCTTCCCAATTTTTGTGGTAATTGGGTAAATTATTCCAAAATTATCTAGTGCCATCTAGAAGCCACAAATTCCATCTTTCCAATAATAGGTAATTTATTCATATGCGGTCATGGATAACCGATTAATCATTGTTTTTGCACAATGGGACAAAGTCAGCTAGGGACAAAGTTTCAATACAAATCCCATTCACTTGCATAACTGAAGTGAGAAGAGAGGGAAAATTGAATAGGGTTTGTGTTAGCATAACTTGGCCCCAAGCTCACTTTGTCCCATTGTGCAAAAACAATGATTACTCGGTTACACATGACCGCACATGAACAAATTACCTATCGCTAAAAAGAGGAGGTATGTGGCTTTAAGATGGTATTAATTATTTTGATGTAATTTTGCACAATTACCACAAAAATTGGGGAAAAGTTTTGTTGCGTTTTTATTGATACGCCCTGTATAAAATCCCTGATCCTACATATTAAACCTAATATATCAACCTTGTATTTATAACATTGTTTTTCAGCTGTTAACGCCTACCAATGTCCGGATGATTATCCGTTTCATTTTTGTCCGAGATACAATGATAGATCAGAAGATACAATATGGTATGACATAATGGCGTATAACCAGTTGCTGTAGTGAAGATACCTCACGTTACGTAGAGTCGTAAATCTTACAATCGATAACTGATTGTACATGTAATAATTCACTACGTAGATAATGTTAATTGACAGTAAAGCTATAACCAGTAGAGAGGACATAGGGCCCACTGATCTCATAAAATGGATTGGCTTACACATCGGTACAATGATTAATTAGATGGTGTAAGGCAACCGGCGAATTTTGGTATACCCCCAACACAATAGCATTACAGAGACACCGTTTTACTAGTTGCAGCACAGATGTGGATTGCAGTCTTTGCTGCATTTGTCGTATCCATATATATACGTCTAGCCCGTTTCTTTTAATCGTTATCAATTGTGTTCTTTGTTCAACTGTTCATTTAGTTGTCAACAGCAGAATAAGAAATAGGCATTTTCACACCCGATTGCAACTGAACATATGTCACATGCAGGACCACAAGGTCAATTTATTTTGCTATCATAAACAAATCATTTGCATTACATGCAGAATGGAAACATGAATTGATAAATATTTAACTTGTCTGACAAATATGTAGCCTCTAGCCTTTTAAGGTAAAACCATTATCTGTATCAAGAACTCATTGGATGGCTAGGAAGATTTTCCTGGAAGAGCACCAAACCGCCAGTTATCAATTGCCATCGACCGTACAATTGGGCCAGGCCAGTTTTCTCACCTCCACCACTTGTACAAATTCCTAATGGCGACATATAACTATAAAATACAGAATATTACAATTTCCACGGCATTTTCCCGCCTTCACCATAACTTCTACCCAAGAAATAAACCTATTCATGAGTCGTAACAAGAAATAAAAAATCTAGCCTGCCAAAAACAAGACCCGAAAAAGGACTTATACCGATCGGCGCATAAACTACATCATACAATTACAAATTCCAAGGCAAATAGAGGACCCAAAGCGGATCTTATATACCGATTGCTGACACTCACCTTGAAACATAGAGTACTACAAATAAATTAACAGTTTATCCGCCAATCGAGACACAAAGCGGGTCTTATAAAGATCGGCGGATAAAAATTACACATACAAACCAAATTTAAAACAGTCAACGAGACCCGAAGGGATCTTATACCGATTGCTGGCACATACCCACAAAAATACGCAACATTTACCAGCCAAAATCGAGATCCGAAGCTGGACCTGATTCCGATCTGCCGACACCTCTAGATTCAATCTAATATTTCAATTTACAAGCCAATCGCGAACAAAGCGATCTTATACCGATCTGCGATTATTACGCTGAAGTACCCGATTGATTGCCACTTTGAAACTTAAAGTACTACACTTTTACCAGCCAAATCGAGATCCGAAGCGGACCATTCTTACCGATAGGCAGACTTAATACTTAAAATTTACCAGACAAATCGAGGATCCCACAAAGCGGGATTCTTATACCGATCGCATTATACGCGTGAAGTGTTACCCAATTGCACTTGCCAATTTGGACCTGCAACATCGAGAACACAAAGCGGGTCTTGTCACGATATGCAACTACTTGTTTTCATTCCTCCAAATCGAAAAAAAAAAAGAGTTGATCTAGTACGATCTGCAAATAATTATCACACCAGATAATGTATCCCATGTGGTAACCTGCCGAATCGAGTCGAAAACCGGGTCTTGAACCAAACAGCCCTACCTATTCGGATAATGTCATGCAAACTATTTATTACCAATTTACTTTGCCCCAAATCGGGACCCAAGCGGATCTCATACCGAACTTGCCAATACTATTATATCATATTAAAAAGTTTTATGTTAAAATGTAAAACCAAAATGTAAAAAAAAACGCAAAAAATATTACTTTTTTTTAAAAGTACCAAAGGCAAGCCCCAAATATGATGCAAAAGGATGCACATGGAGGGAAGGGCGGGAATTTTCGGAAAATCTGACCACACGTCCACATGTGATGAAAAACCGATGCACAGTGGAAAAAAACACCAAGCATTGAGCCAGAACGCTGCCAAGATAGTCAATGCGTCATTAGCAAAACCCAATACAAAGACCTGAGGCGAAACCTATTGGCGCTTTGAATGGCAACTATTGAAAATACAAATCGACACGGCACAAATTAAATTACTGCCTTGACCGACGGCAGAAATTTTAGCCTGTGAAAACCCGTTTCTTACGCTGCTCTCATAAACGTTATTGCTCCACAAATAAGAAAATAGCATTTTCACACCGGATTGCAAACTGAGAATCTGTAACATGAAGGACCACAAGGTCAATTTCTTTTGCTATCAAAAAACAAAATCATTTGCATACATGCAGAAAAGTGAACCTGAATGATAATATTGAACTGGTCTGACAAATATATTGTAGCCGATAGCCTTTTAAGCGGTACCATACAGATCTGTATCCAGACCTCATTGGTGGCTAGGAAGAAGTTCCTGGAAGAGAACAAAGCAGGATCAATGCCATCGCCGTACAGATTGGCCAGCCAGTTCTTCCTAACCTCCAAACTTTGTCTAAATTCCGTAATGGGCTTGACCCCAACATATAATATAAAACATCAGATAGTACAAAATTGCAAGGCATTTTTCCGCCAAAAAATTTTTGGCACAAAATGTACACAAACCCCCCCCCCAACCCCCCCCTTTATTTTTAAACCTTTCATATCAGAAACCCGACACTAGCCGCGTTGAAAGCAGAATATTTCCACAGGGATTGCAATGAAAAAACGAGGCACTTATCAAAAGCACCCGATTAAGTCATGCCAAAACCATCCAAAACAGCACCAACCAAGGACGAAGCAAATGGGGTTGAAAACATGGGAGTTCTTGAATATGGTGCGTTAACCAATTTGAGAACCTGCGAGCGTTATCTTGAGATCACTTGTTACACGACCTCCCCGCACCTGGTTCTTACACCTTTTATAATCTTCCCGAGATAAAATATCCGGCCCCAAAAAAATACATGCGACTGGGAGGTAGATTCACAAGACCTTTCTGTTTGGCCTCGATATGTAATCACCCTGTCCCGTTACTTCACTCCTTGTATCCTTAAAAGTAACGTCTACCAAAAAACTTACTTGGGCCAAATGAATGTTAAGATATTTAAATAAGTAACGACAGCAAATAAAATCTGAACTTAAAAGCATGCTGCCAAATTATATGTCAGACATTGACTAATTTAGTTCACGCGAAGCGCATGTAAAAATGTTAAGGCTCACCACACCTGCATTTTGAAAAGAAAGCAGCGTAATGCTGGACAGGAATTGATATATTGTAAAAATAAAGAAATGAAATTATATAGACAGACCTAATATGGCCGAAAAAAATTAGTTTCCAAACGACCACTAATTTCATGGCCGCAACGTCAAACCCCTTGCATTTCAGTTTAGTCGCCAGCACATACTCGTGATGGTGGCAAACCCAGCGCAGAAATGCCTCAAATTTAAATTCTGACCTAACATTTGCCAAACCACCCCACCAAATGAATTAACAATAGCGAACAAAAGACCACGTGGACTATTTTGCAGATATGTTACTGCCTCTGCAGAACACATCATGTAACAACACACAACCAATCTAGTTTATGAGTGTGGAATTGCCTAATTGAGAAGTTTGAAAACGGAAAGGCACGGAAAAAATTGATTTCAAAAATCAAATAAACCAGAACAGACAAAAAATTTGAGATACGCATTTCATTGGATGCACACGTGTATTCCTACCCTACAAACCAAAAAAGGCTAGACGAAAGACTGCTATAACACCGGTTGCCACATATGACTGATTGCACATGACGGTAAAAATTGCACGAGCCATTCCAATAAATCACAAAGTTTCCGATCTTCTACTGCCAGTGTTGTGATTAAAAGCGCCTACTCCCTTCCCTAAATTCTCGGCAATGAAGGCCAAAGGCTTCAAAAAAAGCAAAGAGATTGGACGAGTTGAGCTAAAGTTCTAAAAAGCAACGCCTTTTAAGCGACACAGGGAGTGAAGGAAATTGAGCGGGCCATGTCCAATCAAAATGAATGTGATAGTTGGTTAGATTTCACAACCTCTGATTGAGCCCAGTAGGCTTAGCTAGAAGTTTATTATTATTACTAATGGATACTCCTGAGGTACCAGACCTGAGTCTTATCCGATTTTCCAAACACATTTGTCACCCACAAGATAATGCCACGAAAAATAGGGCAAAAAATCTACCATGTTATTGAGCGATTGCCACAAATGTTTTTTTTTCTACTTGCCTTGGAATAATGAATTCCTCAAATAAAGCAAAAAATATAAGTCCACATTTGCCATTTGCAGGTCAGCTTGCCCCTTGGACAATTAAATTTTGAACCATACTGTTTAGCGCCAATGTTAGCCATCAAACACCGAAGGACAGCCTGCTAGCGAGTTGCACTGCAACCGGAATGATTAAGGAAATCCATTAGCCAATTGCAATAAAAAAAAAAAAAAAAAACAAAAAAAAAAAAAAAAAAAAAAAAATTTTCTCGAGGAAACGGTAGATAGCTTTATGCGCATTACCAACTTATCTTTTACATACCGACATATTCGTAGGCACAGAAAACAGGTTGGAAAAAAGGGGCATTGGGACCTACTAAGCGTAATTTATGTCCTGGTTGAACATATTAATTCGACCGGTGCCAAGGGAGCACCCAAACTCTAAAAAATACTCTTGAAAAAAAACCAAGCACGGCCTGGTATGAATGTGATTACCCAGCATCCCATTGCGGCGATGGAAATAAAGCCCAAAGTTGAATGGATGACCTGCAAAAAGGGATCATCGAATTGAAGACCAAACCAAAAAAGAAGAAAAACTCACCAAAGTGGCCTGGGGAAACATGCATGCCCCAATGAAAGCGCTTATCTTATAGTATTGGCGATTTTTAGTTTGACTCGTAACTCTAATAAACGGGTGTACTGGTTATAACCTGAATGCTGATTTTATGTATAATAGCCACCATACCCCCTAGCTCTTATCACGTGGAGAGGTGAAACAAAAAGGAGAAAAGGACGAAAAAAAAAAAGAAAAAACAAACAAAACCCAAAACTTAAAAAAAATAACAAAAAAAAAAAAAAAAAAAAAAAAAAAAAAAAAAAAAAAAAAAATACACATTCCTGCCAATCCAAACATTGTCCGGGAATGGACCCGCAACTCTTCCCAATTTGATTTCTATACAAAAATTACCAAAGCTATTGATTTATGCCAATACTGTAATGATTTTAAGTTGCACCAAAACCTGCATCCGACAACCCCTTATATGCCGCCTAAATCCTGACATGAAAAAACCCAACCAATAACAATTTGCGTCAGTCAGGGTAGGAATAAATATACTGCTAAAAACTGCATACATTCATGGTGGCCGTGGAGGATATAAATACAAACAGAGATGGCGCGGACTAATTGGTTAGGGCGCTTGCCTTTGTACCCAAGAGTCCCGGGTTTCAAAACTCCGTGGGGCTAATAAATCCTGGATTTAATTTGCATAAGTAATACTGGATTAACTCAGAATTACCCCCAAATTCATGGTTTCATTGTTATGGGACAAAGGAACATGAAAGATCCACCTTGCCAATCATAGTGTGTGTGTATATTGGTTTCTTTGTTTGGATGTTTTTTTGCAACATAGGCTGATTAAATGTTACGCCTCGAAGTTGCATCGTTCTGTTTGAAAAGTTTGTTGCTATGACTCTGGCATTTAACCTATAGGCTACGATATGAGATTAAATAAAACCGATATATAATCATAATAGTTAACAAACACGATAAACTGCCCTTTGGAGACTGATTTCCATGTTGAATTGTTGCATTTGCTTGCACCACGAATTTCGTTGAACAGTTTTTCATGGATAATTCCACTTGACACGCCATTCCCTTTAAGAGGAATTTTATTTTTAATAATGATAAACGCCCAGAAATACGAAACATTGAAAAAAATTTCACAGAGAACCACCGAAAATATTGCACTGTACTCTACTCATTTGAAAGTCAATCAGTATTTTAAAATGAACGTTAAGGTTTCCGATGTTCCTATTTAGCAAATAACCTTATGACTAAATTGCACAACATTCATAAACTACCCCACATTAAGATTCTTAGAGGATATAAACGGCACGAAATTTCCTGCAACACTGTTGAGAAAGCGGAATTAATTTGCCCTTTTTGGCTTGTTCGCCTTTAAATAAAGACTCCCGCCATCAATACACATTTCATAACCACAGGACCCTTGAATCTACTAATGCTCAACAGTGAAGCCAAACAACTTAACTCCCCTTCACTATCTGTACATGAAGATTGCCCACAGCGGTTGACCCAATGACACGTTGTTTCTTTTATATTTAGAGAAATAGTACAGTGGGCGGACACAATATTGGGGGACAAAAATGATATAAGGGCATGCAAGGCTAATAACTCTGAACGAAACACCAGAAAAAAAATCCATTGGGGAATCAGGCCATATAGGCCTACAAAAAGGCATGAAATGAATCTGAAGCGCCCACAATACGCCAATTCTCCCTGGAAAGACCGGTGGGAAAAACAGAATTTAGGGGAAAAAAAAAAACCAAATTTGCCGCAATGAACTGTCGACAAATTTACACAGGATTAGTTAATGGAATAAAAACCAGAAATAGTTGTCAAAGGTGTGTCGCCATGTGATATTTTTGTTTTATTCCCAGACCAACGTAAGAAACGTGACTCAAAACACAAAACTGTGGATAACATCAGATGATCAGGAAATTGATTAGGTCCATAATTCGAAACTGACTTAGAATTTTGACCACAAACCCCGCAGAATTTGTGTACATTGGCAAACCTGGTTCATTACAGTTAAGTCCGACAGAATAACCAAATTAACCTTGCAATGATGGCTTGCACTCGCTGAGGCATCGCTATAGGTATCGGTTGCCGAATATTGACCATTGGTTATTGTCCTTGCAACGTAAACTGATGTACATGTAACGGAGGCTGTCCTTGCACTTGAAGTTGACAGGGTGTTGATCATGACGCCGTCCTTGCCCTTATACGCCACACGGAAGATTATGGCTGCGTCGCCATTGACTGGCACAACTTTACAAATCCACGTGGGTTCAATGAACTACGATACGTTGCTTACACTACTGGAGATGCTTGGAACCGGCTTGATATACGCCATGGATGTGATATGGCCCGTCAATAATGTTCCATTTATTGAATGTTCCAGTAACAGTGGTTCTCCCCATCAGCTGACCCGAGAGCATTTTTTGGAATGAAACTGACAAAAACTGATCAATAATCTTGATGACCTGATTCCCAAACAACCGAATTGTTCCGAAGCGGAAATAAAACGGCATTTAGATTATATCAAAGCTGTAGCACGATGTATCAAAAACATATAACTCAGTAACTGGGCACTACGAAATGGAGAATCAATTGGGCCGAATAAACACGTTACATTCCACGTAGAACCAATTTTCGGAAAAATGGACCACACGTCCGCATGTGATGAAAACAGATGCAAGTGTGATAAAACACCAAGCACTGAGCAAGAAGCTGCCAAGATAATCAATGCGTCATTTTTAGCAACCATACAATACCTGAGCGAACCGATTAGCGCTTTGAATGCACCTATTGAAATACAATATCGAACGGCAAAATTAAATTACTGCCCTTGCACAGACGGCGACAATTCTTTAGCCTGTTGACAAACCCGTTTTCTTACGCTGCTCTCATAAAACGTTATTACGAAAGCGGTCAGAGACCGTTATTTAAACCTATGAATATTCATTACACCATTATTTTTTTTCCGAAAGTGGTCTCTGGACACTTCCGGAGAAAAATAACGGTCTGATGAATATTCATGGTTAAACAAAAAAGGACAATTGATCAAAGGAAAATTCTAGAAATATCTCGGCCTCAGGTGGTACAAATGAACGAAATAAACAATAGTGAAAGAACTCAGTATAAAAGCTAATTGTGAACACAGATTGCCATCTACTTGTTAGCTATCTGTCGTTTTACCATTCTGTGTGCCAATCGAGTAGTGAGTTGTAAGTTATGGATTTTCTGCTTCAATATTTTACAGGGACAATTCGAAACATTGTGCTCCTTCATTGTGAAATAAACCATAATTGAGAGAACAGGGACTCAATACAAAAGCTTATTGTGATTGTCGGATTACCATCGTCTGTTTACAGCAAATACATTATATCGGCACGAATCAGCCAAGATAGGTGATTCAAAATCATGGAAATCTTCAAAAAGACAATTTAAACATGTTGCTTTTACTTTAAAATGGTAATAATTGAACAATAGCTACCCGTACGGCCTCCTGATCACTGAATACGGGATTTAAAAATAAAAATGAGGGAGAAGCTTGTGCAAAAGAGAAGGGAATTTCTGCCTTTTAATGTAATGCAAGCGAGTGCTAGTGATAGCCGTAAGACATAGCCTATTTAAGAATTGCCTAAAATAGGATATCTTCTTAGCTAAAACGTCTTAAAAACACTAACCTGCGGTCAACATTCGGTAGTCACCTCGAATAACTCTGTATCAAGATCTTTAATTCATGGTGTCAGAATACGTGTAAAAAGGTTATTTGGACTGTACCTACTTAAAAATCCAAACCTGCCTACTAAATAACCATTACACACGGCTTAACCAGTCAATAGGATAATCCTCTCAACATTTCTAAATCAGATCAGGCTTTCCTCAACAATAAGATTATCTCTCCAGAAGAGTAAACCTATTATCGACTATAGACGTTGGTGTTAGACTCCTGCACAAGTGAACGTAACAGCACAATTGGTGTTTTAATTAAGAAAAAAACCTAACGCTGCTTCAAGATATCTTTTTAAAAAACGAAATATACACTCTCAATTTCACTCATTATAAGATCTATATTCGTTCTTGTCACGACGTATATGTAAGATAAAGAATTCAAAACACACCGTTATGAAAAATAATGGAGTTTTGATAAGGTCTGGCTTGCCTTTTAGTCTAACAGGCTCACCAGACCTTATCAAAACACCATTATTTTTAATAACGGTGTGCTTCTCATCCTTTATCTATTACATAAATGGGAACACATGTGTAAATGACCGGTGTGGTGCGAGATATGGTCATCCGGACTATTAGTTCACCTGCAACTGTGAAGAATAGGTCACTCGATTCAGTTGACTCTTCTTACAACATTAGTTTCACGCTTTCTTCCGTTGTCTATGGAGCATATCTCCTTTTACATCGGCCTTTAACATTAATAATAATAATAAAAATACACAGGCTTTTATCAGAATGGACATATAGAGGGCGCTATAACATAAAATTCATGACTTTTGTAGTTGTCAGAATTGTGTCGCCACTGCTTAAAATTGTTCTAAATATAAAAGAGACAATTTGCATGAGGTCAAACAGCTGTGACAGCAACGATGGAATGATGACGATGATAATGACGATGACGACGACGATGATGATGAAGACGGCGACGACGATGATGATGATGATGGTGATAATGACGATAACGACGACGATAACGACGTCAACGACGACGAAGATGATGATGATGATGGTGATGATGATGACGACGACGAAGACGATAACGACGACGACGATGATGATGATGATGATGATGATGATGGTGATGATGATGACGACGATAACGACGACGACGGCGACGACGACGACGACGATGATGATGATGATGGTGATGATGATGATGACGACGACGACGATAACGACTACGACGGCGACGACGACGACGATGATGATGATGATGATGATGATGATGACCATGATGAAAGTCACAATCATGATAACAATGCTAATGATATACCAAATCTTTACAGGTCGTGGGTTATCGCAGCGGTGGTAATCTCGTGTCTCGTGATTCTTGGTCTGATTATTGCATTCATCCTATGCTGCTGTGGTTTTTGTACCGCTTGCGTCGCATGCTGCAAACCCAAACAAAATCAACATGTAGTCTTCACCAATGAACCTACGGCTGCCTATACTGCCACTACTGTATATCCAGCATACGGGACAACAGGATCTCCACCTCCCGCATACCCGGCTGATAGCAAACCAGTTAAACCTGTGTAATATTACACAGAGTCTGACCCCAGAGAATATGATGTGAAATATCGCTAAAGCAATAGTCACTGAGATCTGGAGAAATACGACAAAGCTTTTCTCATTTTTTTCTCTTCAAAAATCACCAATTTACTAATAGTAAAGGAAAAAAAAAATGTAGACCCACATGATAAATCGTAATTTTACCTCTGAGGTCAGGCTAACTAAGATCAGGACCGATTTGATTTAAGAATCGCGTTTTAAAGACAGATGGATCTCTTATATGCCATGTATTTTTCACAATAAAAGAGAGAAACTATAAATGATGTACACTGTTAAAAATATTTCCGTAAATTTACGGAAATTCTGGCAGCAGTATTTCCAGACATTTTCGGGTACATTTACAAAAATTTCTGTCAATTAACGGAACTTTGACAGTAATTTTACAGAAATTTGTCTCATATTATGGAAATAATGTGTATTTTAACAGAATTTTTCCGTAATTTAAAATTACGGAACCAAAAAAAAAAAGTCCGGAAATTTTGCTGCCAGAAATTGTTGAAATATTTCCGTAAATTAACATTTTTTTATGTTCTTTGTTTTTTATTTTTATTGTTTCCTAAAACAGATTTTTCTTAATTTACGGAAATTTTTTTTTTTTTTTTAACAATGTACATGCCTTGAAATGATGATTTTATGATTAAAAACGGGAATCCTCGATCTTAATTAGCCTGGTGGTGCGGAAAAAAGGTCGATTTTCATACAGCTCTTTTCTAGCCTGTTTGAACATTATTTGGGACGTTTTGCTGAAATATCTTTCGTTAAGTGCAAAATCTTTATCTACTAGAAACCACGTACCACTTGCTTGAGCACAATGGCGGACCTGCAACTATTTGCACATGGCCTTGAGCGCTAGATTGATTCAGATTTAAAAAAAAATATGTACTAGAAATCAAAATTTAATTGTATATGTATGGTAATTTTTATACCTAAAAACATACATACACTGTTAACGTCGTTTTAACTGGCAGCTGACTCACAACAGCTAAAACGACGTTTTTTAATAGTTATTTGCACGTTTCGAGTCCCGTTTTACAGTTATTTGCACGTTTCGAGTCTTGACTGACTAGACAGTTAAAACGACATTTTAAAGAACATTTTAACAGTGTACAAAGCTTAGTGGGATTTCGTCATTTTTAAACAATCACAGATTTGTTTAAAAAAATAACCTATATTTAAGTGAATTTTTATGGAGTCACTCTATCGTTTTACACTAGTGAACTTAGTTGTTTTGTTTATAACTGCTTTCCTTTGTTAATGGCTTGAATTGAAGTACTACTGTTCGGTTACCGGGGAGTATTGTCCGCTATAAGGACATCTAGAATCTTTTTGACGGTTTGTTTCTTTGTATCTGTCTTTTGTTTCGTATGTCAACTGTTTGAACTATTACTTATGAAAAGTAAAGCAATTCGTGTTATTCTTCATCTACTGTCTGCCGTGATATTTCTTACCTATATAGTGAAAGTAAGCATGCAAGAAATAGTTTGACTTTGGTCATTTAAAAAAAAAAACATTATGAAGTTTAACCCTCGTCTTACCAAGCCTTTTTTTTTGTAACACGGTTTACCAAGGGGGGGGGTGGTTACCCCCCTCGAGAATTCGTTATAAAGCACCCGATGCTTGTGAATTCGTCGCTGGGCGAAAAAAAAATCATATGTGCATTTGACCTTTAAAAGCAAAACCTCACATGTAGTAAAAACGGTTACATGACAAAACCTCATATGTAACATTTTCGAGAGACACCAAAACCTGAATAATTTGCTGTAATGCCATGCACTAGAAAGGTTTCCTCTCTAAATATATTTAGGTAATTATTTACTCCAGTTTCTGAAATAAAGTGCCATATGATTTAATATCATATTTGGCATGAATTTCAAGCCAGAACACGATGTGACCAAAATGCACATATGAGTTTTTAGCACTGGGGCCCACTTTTTACATAGAGGTTTGCATTGAACTATGAGACCCATGTGAGGTTTTTCCTGCCCAGCGACGTGATGTTGATACCAGTGGATAGCTATGGTCCTCCTCTTTCCATTGATACCAAAATAAGTACCAACATACCTAGTATAGCGTCACAATGGCGTCATCAAGTCAATGAGTCGGCAAAATTGGCATTTTCCACAGAAAATAGGTGAAATCCATTTTGCGCTAAAAAACGTAGGAATATCGGATTTTCAAGCGGTTTTCAGCTCTAAAAGATGTCAATTGGCTAATTTTATATAACCATAGCGTTTTAGAGCCATACTGTGTACTATTTTCAAAAAGGTGCTACCTTCACAATTTTTTTCGCTAAAATGACCGGAATGGATTAGAGAACGATTACCTAGAAGCTTTTTGCGAAAGTTTTTTGGCATTTTAGCGCACCGTAGCGAAGTTCACTGGGGAGGGGGTGGTAACCACCCCGCCCTTGGTAAGACGAGGGTTACTATTTAATATAACTGAAATAAAAGACGGCAATTAATGTCCTCTTCATTAAGCTACAAATATGCATCTTGCAAAATACGATTAATATGAAAAATATATTGCTCGGCAAAATAAAACACCTGCAAATGAATGACGATTTTGAAACAGATATGTCAATTTTGCGAAAAAGACAACACTCCATAATCATAAACTTCAGTGACATTACATTTTGAAACTTTTCTCAATTATTTACCTGATCATATCGATAGCGATTCTCATTTAACCACTTTTGATGTCACCAGCTTGTACACAAACATCCCTTATGAGAGTGTCATAGTCGCTGTCAAACACTGACTTAAAGGGACATAATGTCATGAAAAAAAATGACATAATGAAACGGACCCTTACTGAAATCACTTCCACGAGTTTGAAAACAATTTGGATGTTTACATTCTGTAAAAACAGTAAAAACAAAAGAGTTCCGGGGGGACGGTGGCAGTTTGTGGCCAATTTCGGGAACAAGGATGATGACATTACTGCCCAGCAGGTACCAAACTCGCATAAAACGCATGGTGTTCATCAGCTCACAGACCATTGCTATTGCAATGTGCTCAATCGGCTAAAATCCAATCTTCCACTTGCCAGATCAATATCTTACTATACACAAGCCTAAAGTACAATGCCTGAATCCGGTCTGAATGCTTTTGAATTGTGTCGCAAAATGCTTGATTTTCTGTTCTGAAATTGCCACGAACTGCCACCTCCCCTTCTGGAACTTTTCCTGTTCTTACTGTTTTACAGAATGTAAAACATCCAAATTGTTTTCAAACTCGTGGAAGTGAATTCGGTAAGGGTCCTTTTAATTAATGTCATTTTTCTTTCATGCCATTATGTCCCTTTAATCATAACCGCTCGAGAATTTCCGATCGCTTCAAGAACGATTCATCCTCATCGTATCCAACTTATCCTTGAGAATAACGCCTACAAATTTAACGGGATTTTTTTTTTAACACAAATAAAGGGAACTGCAATGGGTACGAAAATGGCGAGAGGCTATACCATCTTTTTATGGAAATCTCTCTCCACGTTCGTTCGTGCGTGCAAGTCCAATCACAGTGGAAGATCCCCTTAACCAGCTGACAGTTTCATCATCCAGGTTGATCAGGCATGGATCTCTTCTTGGGGAAGTGTAGACCCTCCAGTCATCTATGATGTGGCTAATGGTTTGTGGATCACACTAATGCAGTTTGGTTGAAAGGTCTACTCGATCTTGTGAAGGAAGTTCTTTGTACGACTAACGCCAGTTCTGAGTCTAGTTGAGGTTTTGAGCCCATATGAGTTCCTATCAAGGTCACAGCATTTGGGCTAGCTAGATGGGCTGTCCACAAAACTGCTTTAGGTTCAAAGTAGAGAATGCAATTGCTTATACCATCTGTAATGATCCGGGGATGAATGATAGGGATACTGTGACGGCAGTGTCGTGGATTGGGTAGAAAAGTGATTCCGTGGACTTCTCTGATCCTCAAAGGGTGTTGGTGGGGGATTATGCTACCAGGTTCATCACATTTCTTGGCGAGCTTGATCGTCTGAAGGTTCCTCCTAAGGTGTGCAGGAACTATGCCAGACAGACTTGGAAGATATTCTACCAATTCGCCAAAAGGCAACCACTAACAAGTCTCATTGCATCATTCAGGACGACATCAATCTTGTGTGAATGTACACTGTGACTCCATACTGGTGCAGCGTATTCAGCAGTGGAGTATGCCAAGGCAACAGTTGATGTATGTAAGGTGTCAAAAGATGCACCCATCCAGTTCTCTCTCCACGAAAAAATCATAAAATCTCAAAAGCAAAATCCTCGGCAAGGACGAACTTAACAAACCCAAGAACACTAAAAAGACAGCCATTATCACATTTGTGCACATACACAACCCAAACAACAAATAAATGTGCCCCGTCATAAACAATTCCTTATAACTTCTCAAAGGAAGTCACAGACTTCAAACATTCTCAACAAAACCGAAATCATTATGAGCAAACGACAAGCATCCCACCCCCAAGGTCTTCTCACAAAAGCAAAAATAAACAACACAAATTCCAAACCAACTGTCACTAAGTGCAATAACAAGAAATGTGGCACATGCCCATTCATACCAGAAGAGGTAGCCAGTTCAATATTCAGTAGAATCAAACCAAACCACTTCACCACAAACCATCACCATTTCTTGCAATTGACTGCAATGAGCACAATATATATATTATATTATATTATATGATATTTATATATATTAGATTATTAAACCCCTATATCGCCCCTTTGGGAGACACTGATCGTTGTTATGTACTAATGAATACTTAAGGGAGACTTTACTGTCTCCCTAACGTTTCCTTAGAAGTCGGGTTTTCTCCGCAAAGGAGAGAATATTAATTTATGCAAAAATGAAGGGTAATCCACCAAGAATAACAAAGGATATGAATATAATTAATTTAAAGAACATTAAGAGGCCTCAGATAAACTATGAATAGTCAACTGTCCCCAATATACCATGGGCGATTTATATATAGATATATAATTATATATAGATATAGATATATATAATGATATAGATATAGTATATATATATATAGTATATATTGAACGTATAAAGATATATATATATATGATATATATATATAATATAAGTAGGTCAAACAACGAACTTCGCAAAACGCTGAGTTTCACACACAATAATAGAGACTCTGAATATTAATATTATGTTTATGTTATATTACTAAATCATTTAAATTGTATCATATCAATTATGAGTGACGAGACAAATAGAAAGGTTAAAAATGAAACTTGAAATATGTTGTGCAATAAGCATGGCTTATATGATTGACACAGCTCTAAGGAGGCTAGTGTGTGGGAACTTCCTGGGTTAGAAATGTCAGAAGATGTTCGAAGTCAGGGGGCAATAGGAGCACATGTCTTATCTTTCTGGTCATTCTAAGAACTGTATAGCAGGTCTTTGTTTACTTAGAGGAGCACGATTTCACACCTGTTGATTGAACAATAGATTTGTGTTAAATTTGTTGTCAAAACACTCAGGTTGCAGGATGCTGGAACAGTAGAAAATCCTGCTGGAACGTTAATGTTAACCTGTTTTCCAAATACACCGGTCTCGAACCCGGAACTTCTCGCTTTCTAGGCGAGGCGACTAGAAAGCGAGCACGTTCCGGGTTCGGGGGACCTTTATTTAGTCTTTATTTAGTTATGGGCTCGCAAGTTTCTCCGAGCTTCCATATACTATTTACCGATTTCCTTTCTAGGGTGGTTATATTCACTTGCATCCTCGCGTGCTTTGAATTGAGTTTCGATTCGTCTGCTAAGCAATAATGCATATAAAGCCCCCACCCATTCTATAATATAAACATTATATTACGGCCGCTTAAAAACTCTGAAATAAAGGGAAGAAATACCATTAGTGTCGTTCACTGGTATCCATTCATTAACACAGTCCTCTGTGGCCTAGTGGTATATTTCTTCATGCATAGAAAGCGAGAAGTTCGGGTTCGGAGACCGTGTATTTTCGTCTTTATTTTATAATTCGTTGCTCGCCAGTTTCACCGAGCTTCTAATCCAATATTTCTTAATTCAAAAAAGCTGGTTAACATACAAGATTTTCTAGCAAGATTAGTCTCATTTGGGCCAGACAAGAAACCTCTAAAAAATTCACTACAGTACTGTGAAAACAGTCATGCGGTAGGCACACGAAAAAAACTTTTAACGGACTCAACAATATTTATAAAGAGTCTAGTTTGCGCGGGCACCGCTACTACATGCGATACATACCCAAAGAATTCTCAAACACCAATAAAGCGAGGTACAATGTGCCAATTACAACGTCACACGTCCATAATGCACGTTGTGTGATCTATGCCAAACCATTAATGCAGGGAGCATTGCACTGGGACAGGAGCTAGAAAAACGGTATAATGGAACGATGTTCCCTGGGAAATGTTTGAAGAAGAGTGGTTTTGCCTTTTTAGCACCGTCAATAGCCTAAAGACGAGTCAGAAACTACAACCAATGACATTTTTCCTAATATGGACTTTGATATTTTCAACACAATGTACTAAGTGTCTCCGAAAATTATTATGACAAAATGAGAGTGAAATGTCATTTGAGAATTTGGCCCAGGGCTAAGCTTTCTGTGCTGTGGTATACCGACATAAAAGTGACCAACCAAGGTTACTTAATTAAGCAGTGGCGCGATTTTCAGCATATTCAATGATGATGTACAGAATTTCCGTTTGTGCAGGGCACATAAATTTCGGCAATTTACCGCCAATGACGTGGTAAATCGTCTAAAGATTTTCTCCTAAAATGGTAAAGAAGACACCTTCCGAACCTGCGAGTGAAAAAATTGTGGGTGGGTATTAGGTTACGCGGGTCATAGGCGTAAAATTACGGGAGGGGATGGGGGGATATATCCTCCCCCACCAATATTTTGATGAGGGGGGTATGGTCAATCGATCACCCCCCCCCCCAATGTTGATGCTGTTAATGTATTTTTGCGCCAAAATTACCTCATATTTGACCATAATAGTTAAAAATAGTAAAATTTTCGCGCGCGACCGCCATTTGTTATAAATATGCTTAACATGGGAGTTTTGTTCATTGTAGACAAAATTGTGTCTACTTTTTATCTTGTTTTTTTAATTTGCTCTTAGAAATGCAACAGTTAAGATAACTATTATCCTTGGACTTAGCCTATCATCATTTGCAATAGCAGTTTTCCAAAAGAATAACCCACACGGCCCGCTCTTAAAGCATGCCATGAAGTTGGCAAGCAGGGAAGGAACCTGAACGCGAAAGTTATTAGCAAATAGCTAGCCACCTCACTGATCACCACCATGATACACATGCATAGGCAATCCCACAAGTGTTAAATTCAAGTATAGTCGTCAATTATATTCTGATAAAATTCGTTTGTTGAGAAATGGTCATATTTGATCTATGTGGAAGTTGAGTGTAAAGTTAGTGAAAATTTGTTGAATGGATGA
Organism: Ophioderma brevispina; assembly: GCA_023653785.1. Classification (NCBI taxonomy): domain Eukaryota; kingdom Metazoa; phylum Echinodermata; class Ophiuroidea; order Amphilepidida; family Ophiodermatidae; genus Ophioderma; species Ophioderma brevispina. Next base: position 28,333 of record JAMKCH010007258.1, read on the forward strand.
TTGTAATTTTGTGCGTACCATAATTGTTTGATGAGCAGAGTATTAATTTCTGTCTGTTGTGAGTGATTTTTTGTTTCCTGAGATCAGCCCTCAAGTGGTAGCTATGGATAGTAGCAATCAGTGCTGCAGACGATGGCGGTCAAGCCTCTTCGATATCGCAACACACCAAACGAATCAAAATCATAAAGAAAGAAAATCCCAAACCGATTTTAGGTCGCGTTGATGTGGGTCTATCATGGGTGTTCCCATGACCCACCACACCCTCGTCCGTTATGACACACATAGAAAAAAATCATATTTTAGTCAGATTTCGCTTTATGGCGACGTCTAAAATTGGAATTCCTTGGACGCCTCCACCGATGTGTGATAATAGAGGAATTGATGTTATTCACATCTCTGAAAACTCACTGAACTTGCCGGTTAAAATTGAAGATTTTGATCTGTTAACTGAATAGTCACTAAAATGACTTGCAAGTATTTACACATCAGTCCGTTGTGATTTGGAAAAAATCGCCCTTGACACATGTAAGGTTATCAGGCAAACTTCGGCCAGATTAAGAACTTCTATCGGTGTATAGTTGCAAAATCAGCAACGCTCACAGGCAAAATTAGTATTGAACGTGTAGCCAAGGAAGGTGGGGTGAGGCAATAATTCACCCCTTGTGATAGTTTTTTCCCTATCAAGCTTAGTAGGCCTATAAATCTGTAGATTCACTGCGTAATGTTTATAACCACGTTGAACATGTGAAGCCCGAGGGAGGGGGGGGGGAACTGCCATTCCAGAAGGTATGTATGTACTGGAACCGGCAGTGTACATACACCCCTTCCTTTTTTCAGCTAACACAGTCACCAAAAGACATTTAAAAAAAAAATATAGTGTTATGACAACCAGTGGCGTCGTAGACTTCTATTTGGGGGGGGTTGATTTTTGGGAGGGAAAGTGAAATTCTGTGGCAGGCCAAAATCTAAAAATAGGACATTTTTAACCAATTATGGCGCCAAATCGCTAATTTGGCAGAAATTTGACTAAATCCCCAATCGCTGATTTGTTTACTTTCGCCGGGGGGGGGGGGATTTGCTACACTCCGTTGCAGACGCCACTGGACTAAAACCCTTTCCTTTTGCCATCACCCCTCCCTCCTCCTCCCTCCTAGTAGTCTGGAGAGACACCGGCTAGATTTAAATTTCCAGAAAACTGGCAATGATCTTTTCTCTAACTTTGGTGTGATTTGCAATATTAAAACCATGCTTTTTTAGCTCGGTTAAGCGGAAACTTTCCTACTTCAGATGTCATGGTCATTTCAAAAAAATAGTTAATTGGCAGTGTGAAAATGTGTGGCTTGAAGGAGGCCCACCTTCCAGGTGCTATTTGTGACTGCTTCATCCTTCTGAGGATAAAATTATTCCACACAAATTGATGTGTATGGTTGCGAAGCATTTGTTTATGTATTCATGTAGGCCTATTTTTTTAAGGGCTGTGCGAAAGGTTATTATGCAGTGAGATGTCAATTTTCCTATCCATTTTTGTTGCATTACTACAAATAAGCACAGAGTTCTAAAGCCTTGACACATCATCAGATATTTACAACACTCCATATCATGGCAAGTCTCATAAACCTCAAACCTCATGATAAAAGACGCACCCTGTGTCAGGTATGAGTCATGGTACCTAGAACGCATAAGGTCAGTTCATGTGTGCAGGGATCAGAGGTCATAACCATGCGCCGGAATGACCCCCACAACCTATAATTAGTAAAATCAACACCTTATATAAAACTAAGCAAAACAAGGCCACAGATAAACAGTCAACTGTGATGGAGTTTGCACCCCCCTATACAGTATATGACCGGTGTTTCAAGTTAAATGTACAACAGATTTCCAGGCTAGCATGTGGATGGAATTTTTGCATTCTAAAATTAAATAAAGCAATAATTAAAAATGTCAATTTTAACATGTGTATGTGTAGTCATTTCACTAGGCATTGCCTCAATTGGCAGCTTTCAGGGAGGGGAACAGATGGGAAAGGGCGGACAACACATGTTATATATGCAAAATAGTCAGATTAATGTTGGGTTAGTGTTTTTTCTCATAAAAAATAGTATTAAAAAAAGAGGGGGTGGTTTAATTAGGCTAAATGACAACTGTTTTTTAAATTACACAAATTCAATTACACACGACACAATTTTACAAGAAAAAATAGACACCATAAAGTCTATATTGAAAAAAATACAATGTTGTTATTCATTTACAATTTTATGCTTTCTAAATGGCATAATTTTGTTAGCGCGCTTCGCGCGCACTGTGTAAATAATGGTATCTTCCAAAACCAGTTCCATTCATAAAACACGCATCAACCACCCCCCCACATGTCAAAAAATCACACGCACGGCGCGGTAGGTATCGATCGCTAGCGTACACCCCTCGCACTTCTGAGAGGAAAAACACTGACGTCTTGATAGCTACTCTCGCGACTTTACTTGCATAGTATCTCACTGTAGTCTCAGGCAGTGGACGAAGGAAAAGGGAGGTAGGCACTGGGAGGATCCCGTCTCGCACCGAGATACTTACCTACAACTCTTGATTGTGCTCACTTAACCTACCGGCACACATTGCTGCAGTAACACGCTTTCCCACACTTGTTTGCTGGACCCTTAATATGGAGGGCGACGGAGAGCTGAAACCTGTGTTGTATTCAGAAAACCTTTCAGTACGCCTGAGGTCCCTTCCGCGGCCTAGGTTTCTGGGAGCAACACTGGAGTGGCGCAAACGGCAGGGGTCTCTTTGTAGAGAAAACCCGCCGTGGGGGATGAGACGGCATCCTTTAGACCAATTTACAAGGGACATGTATTTCGGGAACACCGTCGTCTGCAAGGAGACTGTCACGACTAATACGTCTTCCTAGACAGAATACTGGAGAAGGATTACCTCTAACACCACGGCACGGCCCGGAGGGTCACGGCAAGGCACGTCACGGGACGGAACGTCACGGAACATTTGTTACATGATTGGGGCATTGTTTTTCAAAAA
>JAMKCH010007259.1:0-64894 GCA_023653785.1 Ophioderma brevispina
GAAAAACACGAAAAAATACACTTAAAAAAATTTGAACTATTTTGACCTTTGACCTTAAACATGGTCAAGTGAAGGGGTCATATTTGACTTTATATTGACCTCTCATCAAGTCCTACACGATGGGCTAAAAGGATTTCTATTTGGTCAGTGCAAATTTACCACATCACATCTTCTTTTTCTTCTTTTTGCGTCTGAGAGCAGCTAAATGCATAAAGTTTGGTAGAATCAGCTCACTGTTGACTGGCTGGGAATTGACATTCTATCCTCGTTACATATTATGTTCAAGGTGAAACATGTCCGTACGTGGACGGTTTCTAACAGGTGGGAGATCTGTCAAAGGTGTGATAAGTGAATTGGTCTGGTCTTGGAGTATCTAGCCAGGCAGTGTTTTCCGTGTCTGTAGATTGTTGAATGGAGAGCGGAGAGTTTAGCAGCGTTCCGACAGAAAGGTTCGACGAGAGCGCAATCTCTTGTTGCCGAGCTGGTGTGATTCTTTGATTTATGCAATAACAGGCAACAGATGTTTGTTGTCCCACAGATCCTTGTTAACCAGATTACGGTGTCCATGTTCTCTCCGAAGCAATACAAGCGCAATCCCTTAAAGCACTGGTAGAAACTCTGATGGAGTGGGACGGTAAGGACCCAAAACGTAATGGTTCTCATGGTCGCTCGTTGAGGTACTATGTCCAGGATCTTTGTGTGAGAGCTATTGCACCAGCTGGGGAGGCATCTAAATTACAGCGCTGTCCACCAGAGCCAGTGGCGGTTGGTGCATAGGTGATGTGCTAGTACCCCCAGGAAGACCAGCAAGGCGGTACAGGTGGATATTCCTCGAGGATACCTTTGCACGTACTGAACTCAAGATCCCCTCCAACATGCCGTGCTGGGGCCCATGTGGATTTTGTATGGGAAGCTAGTCTATAGTGGCATGGGTTTATTTGGCTATTCCTAATGGGGGCCCATGTGGGTTGGAAATGGGTAACCCATGATGGTTTTATGCCTCATGGGGCCCTTGTGGGTTTTGTATGGGGCATGGTGGACATGGTATCATGTGGTCTACTCCTGATGGTCCCCATGTAGGCAACCCCTTTAAGGGTGTTTATTGGGCTTACTTGTGTTGGGCCCATGTGGGATTAATCTAGGGCTACCCACATTGGTTTGACCCAAGTTATTGTCATGGGGCCCACTTGGCTGGTTTTCACGTGGGTTACATGGGCTTACGTGGGCATGGGGATTACATGGGCTTTCTAAATGGGGCCATGTAGTTTTTCAATTGGTAACTGATAGGCTTCTTTACTTGGGCTTTAAGTGGTTTCCCACATGGGGCCATTGTAGGTTTTCAATGGGTCAATGATTAGTTTCTTTTAATTCTCACGGTCGCACATCTGGGTATTTTGCTACCATTATTCACTTAACTCCCCAAATCTGGAGTGAAACTTTGCATGGATTAATATGAGAAACTTATACTTTTCCGAAACTTCTTTCAGCTTTGACATGATGGATTAAATTTTTTGAAAGGTGATTGAGAGAATATCAACATGCACAACAATATAAGAAGTGGAATTGATTTGTACAAGGATTAGTCTGCTCTTCAGATATAGAGTTGATCTTTCCTATTCAACACAGTAGTAATCTTTCACTCCAGTATTCAGAGGGAGGGGGAGGAATAGCCTATTTATGACACGACTGCGACCGTGAAATTGGGCTTTAAGTGGGGTTCCTAAATGGGGCCATTTTAGGTTTTCATTTGGCCGGCTGAGTATATTTACTCATATGCAAGCAGTCAATGGGCATTTCCAGGGCTCCCCATTTTGAGCCCAGTTGTGGGTAAATGTTTATTTTCTCATTCTTTTGTATCAAATAATTATCCTAACTTTATTTAATATTGTCCACTAAACTCATCCCTGTCGATAATACGGCCATAACATACAATTTAATCATATTTAACTTCAACAATCCTTTAAATAATTAATTTGATCAATTTGGCAGTATACAGTGGCGACCTTGGATAGAGCATCAGACTTAAGATCGTGAGGTCCCGTTCGAATCCAACCAAGGTAAGTATACATATTTGTGCCAGTTAGTATAGGATGAAATGATGCTAATGCTAGGTGGAAGTAAAACAATATCCCAACCGTTATTAGAACTCTTGTTTTTTCTTTAATTAGCAGAATACTTAGGCCGGCCCCGATTACATGCATCCAGTTTCAGCTTGCCCACTTAGGACCCATTTGTATCCCGACGACAAAAACAGGTGGGCCCCAGGTGGGAAGCCAATGAGGGGCCCAGAAAGTAGCCCACAAAGACCCACGTGGGGGCCCATTCACATTGTTGGAGGGGATGCTGCCGATAAGTAAGACGGAGGGTCAAGCTTCAATCCCGGAATGTTTGTATAGGATCCTTTGGCAGAGTCGCCCATTGATTTTGATATAGCTGGCCGATATGTCTTTGGTGTTTGACGGATGCAGTAAGCGGGTGTCTTGGCTTCATCAGCTTGAGCTCCAGTTTTTTGAGATATGCTGAAATAGGCCATGTCTAAGTAAGTTTACTTTCTACTTTCATCCAGTTTCTGTCGCCGAAGTGAAAGAACAATACGTCAGCGTAACCATATTGTCTAGATTTATTTGTTTGAGGTAAGTCGCTGATATACAGGTGAGCATGGTAAGCCACACGGATCCTTTGTGGGACTCCGTTCCTCAGACGATGCCGCGACGCCATCACTGGTCTTGAGACAACGTGCGGTTTGCAAGCATTTACATATAAATTGTACAAGGTGACAATCCGGATAGCCTTGAGAAGCTTGAGTGTCGACCCTGGTGCCACACAGTTTCATATCCTGCAGTAGGCCCACCAAGCTGACTCCTCCTTACAAAAAGTATAGGATGAGTTTGATCTTAGTGACCCCATATGATCCCAGAGGGTCTCAAGGCAATTCTTTTGCGTAAGTTACACAATCATGTTACATACTGCAGGGAGTGATGTTGAAGGGTAAGTCTTTTGACCTTTGACCTCTAAACCATGGGTCTAGTGTGGGGTCATATTAACCGTTCATCAGTCCTCCAGGAAGGCTGAATATTTTCTATTTGACCTTGTTTTTAAATTGTACCCACACAGTAAGGAGTTTGACCTTCCTGCCTCTAGATTGACCTTTCGACCCATACCTTCTGTAGAAGGGGCTTAAGCAATTAAGTCATTTCAACGCATTAACACGAATCTTTCACATTATCTGTAGAGTTATGATGGAAGGGTAACATAATTTGCATATTTGACCTTTAACCCCTAAAGCATACGTCATATGACAAAGTCCGTAATTACCTTTTTTTGGGGGGTTATTGTTTGACATAATCTCAACGAATTATTATTCATGGTTACGTCTTGTGACGCCCTGCGCGTTTCCCCTATTGTGACCTTTGACATCGATCTGGTCATGTCGCAAGTTCGAGTTCGTGTACTTGTTCTTTTTATCAAGTTTGGTCCAATATCGGATGTTAGATGTCTAATAAGATATTGCAATGTTGCCGACAGAAAACCATGAGAAACAATGCTTTCGGCTACTCCGACAGGGCATACAACAGCCCGCAGTTTAACAAACAGTGAATGAAAACCAAATCAGTTTAAAAATCATAGAAACCCTCTCCTTTCCCCGGTGTTACTCTAGTCCTTTTTGAATAGAGTTCGTTTTTGTAGGGCACCATGATAGCTGGAAGGCACACTTAATAGCGTTTGTTAGGTTTTTGTTTTGTCTGCTGTATGGATATATGACTGTTTGGCGGTTATAATGTATTCTCTCGTCCACAATTTTACCAAACGTGACTTGACCAAAAACCACCAAAGTCTGAATTTGATACACTTGGTATGTCGGTAGTGGTGGCCACAAGTATGTATCATGCCAATCATTTGTTCAATATGTTGTTCCATTTGGTTTGTGGTTAGTATAGACTGTGAATCAATAAGGCGTCCCACAACTTATACTTCTTTGAAATTGAGCGCGGAAAGTCCGAGAACCGCCAAAAGTTATAGGTTTCTTTCCGTAACACGAACCTCTAATAACGATAAAATAAAATACGTCACTTGGCCCTTTATGCCATTTCCATTCTACCGTTTTTACAGTTAATTTTGAATGTCGTTGTTTCAAGAAGGAATAGGGGATATCTGGCGTCATGGAGGCTAGCTGGTCCAAGGTCAGATGCTCCACGACGGGGTGGGTCCTTCACTAAATCTATTTCGGCTTTGCTTGGTGGTGGCATGGCTTGGGGCGATAATAGTGCCCAAACATTTAAATAACCGAAATTATGATGCCGAAACAGATAGGCCCAGTATCCATACTTGGTGTTTAACAATTGTGGGATCTCAGAGTAGTTAACCGTTAGTTTTCCGAAGTAGTAGCTGGATGCGTGTCTCGTTGCGGTGGAGGTAATGCTGACTAGCTTTCGTCCCGTGAGGGAACAGACTGGCTATCAAATTGTCAAATGTCGCTGACTTTAAGAAAGTAACGTTCTGTAGTAAGCAGTGCGCTGTATACTTTGACACGAGAAGTTTCATCAGTTTGCGGCTGATTAGTTTTCTGTTACTTATCCTACGGTTCTTTAGAAGCATAGTGACGATGGGTGGGTTTTAAACTTTTCAAATCCAGGCCGTAGGTTTTAGCTGTTCTTCAAGCATCACGGCAACTCGCAGCGAATCAACCTAAACAAAATACAACTAAACCTAAGCCTAACGTGCACTTATATGGAACAGCCGGCAACTATATTTTTTTACAAACCACATCCTTAATGATATGATTTCACAATTTATTGACAAGATCATGACATAAGGCATTGTTTACCACACCAGCTTATTCGTCCACCAAACTCATGCAGTTCCCACTGTAACCGAGATGTCGTTGACTTTACCTCCCGCTATGTCGCATATTGAATGTAAACTGAAAATACATCTAGTAATTTGTGTGGATGCATTTTTTATAGATTTGGGGAAATGTATTCATTTCTTTCACCTTCTGACATGTTGACAAGTCTTAAATTTGCTAATTTCATTCTTGGAATGACGTGTTTTGATAGCAAGATTTCAATTGTTCGAATATACCGTTGATCGCCAGGAGTCCTTTCAGGAAAAGGTTATTGCACAGCCTACAAGAGCTGGTTCCCTTTAGAGATGATTGTACAATGCAAACAGAAAGCCGGCTTTTTTTTAAAACAAAAAAAGTTGAAAACTTTCCACTCCTACTTATAAAACGTGCAGAATCATATACGTTTTACAATGTGGCTACAGACAGTGGGAGGGGGATCATTGTTTTGGGTCAGATGGCGCATCTTCATTTTATAGGTCACGGTAGCGACCCCCACCCGCCCCCGAAATCTCCTTCTGTCCATTAACATAAGTAAAAGTTACACAAGTTATGTAAGCATAGAACCGCTTTGAAATATGTAAAACTTTTACCTAAATTCAGTAAAGATTTTACATAATTCGGTAAAATTCAAATGAACAAGTTAGTAGATTCGCTTACTATGGTGTTGTGTTTTTTTCTATGTGCGACATTTCTGACTGCTTTAATGTTGAGAATCCATAACTTTAATTCCTTTACTGTCGAAGACTATGAAATACATAAGTGATTTTTGACTTTCTCTGAAGATTCAACATAATAAAGAGAGCCACAGAGTTTTGACAAAAAATGAACACGATAAAATGCAACTCAACTTTATAGCAGTGCGAGAGAAGGTCTCTGTGTAACGTCCTAAACGAGTGGCATAGGTTCAAGTCAAGTTACGAAAGGCAGAAGGGAAATTGAATCTTTGGTAATTTTTTTTCTGCAGAATTTTGTTACAGAATGTTCCAAAGTAGTGAAAGTGCGGCACATACAGAGTAAACTATGTATATTTGACTTCTCTGAAGATTCAACATATACAGAGAGAAGCATAAGGGCAATTAGAATCTCTATAATTTTGGTTTTTCTGCTAATTTTTGTTTAAGCATGCCATAGAGTGTGGGGTCGGGGGATGGACGTGGGAGAAGAGACTACTCGATGTGGGTGAGGAGGAGGGAGGGGAGAAGGGGTGAACAGAACCTGGGGTAGGGGCTAAGTGGGAAGTCCAAAAGCTCGAATGAAACAGTACAGCGGTGCGGGATACAGTCGAACAGACTAGGACGTAAGCATCAGCAAAAGGCAGCTCACAAAGTGAGCGTGGGGGGGGGGTGGCAGGAAGCGTAATGTCCTGATAATGCGCCATTTATTTATCCTGGTGATCTTGTACTAAGAGACCTTTGTGGTGCAGTTCGATTCACCGTTGGGACCCTTTGGAAAACATACAAAGTCTATTTTTAAACTTAACTTACTCTTTCATCTTAACTGTACTCCTCAATGACAAGACTGAAGTCTTTGATTCTTAGGTAACCGCAAACAGGTTAAACTGCTGTGTGCTACCCGAACTCCAGCGTTACAATTTCCTATTCACGGAAACCCATCAGTGCAGTCCAAGTGGATAGTCCTAGTAAAATATAAATATTTATAGTTATTATTGGCTGATTGAAGCTACTTATGATTCATTCATTCATTTCATATATGTTATTTTATATTCTGACAAAGTTTTCTATAATAAATAGCAACACTCGTGAGTATGTTCACATGCATTTTTTTAAAACGTGATATGATGTGAAAAACAGGATGAAAAAGTTACATATATATCTTATTCCAACACGTTCAAACGTCCACCATGAAAAGAACGTGAGCGGTTAATTATTTTATTACCATATCGAGGAAAGCATATATGCATACCCCCGGCGCCTTATATTTTCTTGAGATTGAGTTACTAGCAATATTGTTTTTCGCTATTAACAATCCTTCGGCATCCGTATTCCCATGCCAAACTTGTCTAAAACTGTTGATAGTCATATTTTGTATTCAACCTGCGTCATATTTTCGCGGAAATTTTAAACCGGTGTGGAATAACCACCGCACCATAGGGGCCTAAGAGATACTTTGAGATTAGAAATTCCCGTAATTTGTTCTGTATTGTTTGCCGAACAACTATCATGACTACTAAGAACATATGACTGAAACTACTTGGTACTCTTGATTAGTAAATAAGCTTAAATAGAGTCGAATGATCTTCCCCTAAGAGATCCAAATTGGAAGGGTAAGCTTTCGACACTCTATCGAATGCCATCATCAAAGTTCCTAATGATGAAATAATGCTAGAAATAATGCATTTTATCATATCATAGGGGGCGCACATACGCAACGAAGTTTTTTTATTTCGCATCCAACATTGTACCCGAGACTACATAGTTGTTTGACCCATACAAATTGTCTCTTATTTTTCAAAATTTAAAAGCAGTGCGACACAATTTTGACAACTGATATAGTCGGGACATGACGAGCTACTAATCTGGCAAAAATCAACAAATCCAATTGCGGGAATCTTGCAGATAGGCCTATAAAGTCATAATTTGTATGTTATAGCGCCCTCTATGCCCATTCTCCATAGTAAGAGGTGTACTAGATTTTTTAAGAAATCCTATTTTGCCTGCATATAATTTTCGTAAAATTTACACAGAATTGTAATTATGTACTAATATTCCAAATCGTTGTTAAAAGTGTGTCCCCGCTGTTATTTTTTGGTTTTCATTATGGTTTTGCAAATAAATGAGACTTTCAAACACTGCGATAGCGCAAAGTCGAATACAGTTCCCTTGCATCAAGTTCCAGTAAGCCGATTCTGTTGCATCAACTTTGTACCATGCCAAATATTTTTTCTGTAATGCAACACTGCTATCTCATATGACCACGGACGGAACCTACATGCAATATCCACCCCATGGAAATTTAAAAACTCTCACATAATTTAAACTCCCTGATCCCTATCGCACCGCATTTCTTGATGGCTAATTACACCATATATTCATTTAATACCCAGTTAAAATGCAGCTTCCAATATTTTTAATATTTTAATATTGTTATTTTTTTCCCTTCCTCTCTCTTCTTATTGTTTTTTTACTATTTTACTGATTGGTTTAAAAAATCTTGAAGTTCTATTTTTGACCAGTCGGCGGGGTAGTACCCGGAGGTAAAGGGGCCCGCAAGAAAATATCAAAACTCGTCATGAAGCAAAGTTCGAAGTGCAATAGCTGCCATGTGCCGTGTGTCATCGTGTGTTGGTATTGAATCACAGGACAAACTGAGTATTATCACATTCACTTATTTAACTTAATTTTGGACAACTGCAAGAGATTAATCTTTAATTTTAAGACTGCTAAGCGATTAATTGATGTCGTGCCACCATGTCGCTGGCCACCATCCACTGTTCACACATGACATAGGTTTTTGGTGGATTTTACGAGCATGTGGGTTAGCACTCGCATACAACTGCTTGCTTAGAGATATGAACTGACAGGTGGGGGGTACCGCAACCACATTTGTTTAATAATCTTAGCAAAATCAGGCCATTTTCATTCAAGTATACATGTTTTTTCCACATAGTGAAAGCGGTTGTAGTTTGAGTTCATTTCAGTTGTGTTTTTGGATCTCATTGCTGGAAGTTTTCTTTACTTACAATTATTACCTGGGTATGTAGTGAAATCCCGCCAACATACTGGTTGTGATTTGAGCAGTGGTTTACCCCAGTGCTACATTAAAGAGACTGATGCACATTTTTCCAGAAAGAAGCGCCCGTTTTTTTCGACCGGGTGGTTTTACATATTTGAAAGGTTTACCATGTACTAGATCATACCTGAAGTTAATAAGCCCAACTCCGCCGTCTTTTGTATCGATATGATTTAGTAATTTCTGTCTCTGCACGCCCATGAATGCAAATCATGGTTTTTCTATCAGACGATTACATAGTAGCAGTTCAAAACACAGTGTGCGGTTTCTCTTTTGTACTTGTTATCCAATAAAACCTTCGACCCGTTCTCGGTTGTTCTAACCGCTCAAGTGCACTTGAAAATGCGTAAAATCCCCCCTAAAAAACCCCTCCTATCACTTTAGTGAGTGACGTGACCGCGCACAAATGGTACGCGCACGAAGGTTTTACACATGTTAATTGTAAGTTACAAATAAAATAAAACATATTGGGCCTCTTCACCCACAACCTCTCTGTGAAAATGCAAAGCAGTCTGCAGAAACCGCTGCAATCCTTACTCTGAATGTATACGTCGTAGATGCTTCTTCATGTGATATCTGGGCCAATTAAAGAAACGAAACAAATAAACTTTAAATCAAACGAATGCAAACCAAAACACAAACGGCTACCTTTTTCAAAAATTATATCACCAGCCGAAATTTGACAATAAAAATAACCATCTGTATCTAAGCCTGCAGTGATTATAACTTCCTTTAATTTGTTAAGAATACGAAGGGAAAAGAGAGCTTACTTGTTTTCACTGTAAGAAACTCGTATCCCGGCGAGAGGGATCTCCCTACAGCTTAATATTGACCAATCATTCCCAGCATGCAAACAAATGACGTCACCAAGCAAAACCTAAGCATGGCCGGAATTTTTCAAAGAATATTTTTTGATGAGCCATCCTGCACCTACTAAGCCGCCACCACACCAACACGATCAATAATACCTGGCAAAGAACAAATTAGAAATTGGAAACACACAAACAATAGAAAACAACAATACCAACTTGTCGGATTTGCCCAACGGGCAAAAATATTAAATTTGAGTAACTTTTTTCGTACATGACAGGAGATAACTTAATTTGGGACAGATTTTTCGACCATCTTCTAGTTCGCTTGAGTGAAGCCAAGTTTTTAATCATTTTAACTACATGTTGCCTTAAATCGAGGTTTAAAAGCCGATTTATTTTCGACATTACGGCCAGATATCTAAATGCTAAATAACCTGAGTTTTAAATGGTAGCCAGGGCCACTACTGCATGATTATTTTTGTGTGTGTGGTGTGGGAGGTGGGGACTGTTTTTTTTTCAAAAGAGGCCTTTTTTGTAAAAGTGGACCTAACCCCCTTAAATGGTCCTTTTCGACTTTAGTAAATTTTAGTCTCGAAACGTGGGCTCTCTAAGTGTTCTTTTTCTAAATTTCTTTGACTTTTAATCACAATTTCAGCAAAATCAGTGGACTTTGCAGATTTTTTTTGAAGGGGGTGGTGGTGGGTGCGACTGCCAACCTACCCCCGCTGCGGGGCCTGAAGTAGCCGATCCTTTTTATGAGACTGTCATTATTACTAAACATAAGCACCAACCACCATTGACAGCCTTACTTCATAAAAAGTTATGATTTTTTTTATGTCTGCTGGCTTTATCTGGGCATTCAGCTAGCTGTAATCAAGGATATTACGCTGAACACTGACACCACAGATAGCACGCCGGGTTTTACAGAACAGTCCAACATTTTCTCCGACAACAGGGGAGTACCCTCATCGGAATAGACTGTAGCGAGGTCTTTGTCATGGCTCATCTGGCCCACGTCCTTTTCAGATGCCCCATGGGGATAGCAGTAATGATTTTTTCACACGGTCCTACTGGCGCGTTGAACCAGGGCCTTCTGACCAGAGCAAAGACCTTAAAAGTGCAACGAGAGATTTTTGAGGCACCCCAATATTGTGTCATAATAGTATTTCATATAGATTAGACACTCAATATATCTCTTGCCTTTTAATTCGCTAGAGAAATGTCTTAAAAGAGAGAAAAAAAAAAAAAAAAAAAAAGGGGGGGGGGGGGGGTGGTGGGTGCGACTGCAACCCCCGCGTGCGGGCCTGAATGTAGCCAATCCTTTATATGAGACTGTCATTATTACCTAAAATAGCCCAACCACCTAAAAGTTGGTGATCTGATTGACAGCCTTTACTTCATAAAAAGTTATGAATTTTTTATGTCTGGCTTATCTGGGCATTCAGCTAGCTGTAATCAAGGAGATTACGCTGACAACTGAGCGCCACAGATAGCACGCCGGGGTTTACAGAACAGTCCATTTTCTCCGACAACAGGGGATTACCCTATCGGAATAGACTGTAGCGAGGTCTTTGTCATGGCTCATCTGCCCCGCGTCTTTCAGATGCAACCATGGGGAGAGCAGGTAATTGATTTTTCACGGTCCTACTGAGCTTTGAACCCAGGACCTTCTGCACTAGAGGCAAATACCTTAGCCACTGTGATATCAAAAAGAAAGCTAGAAATGTAAGCTTCAGGTATCATCGACTACACTATAATCACGCATTCTGTGGGATTGTCACATTTTTGCTCCCGATATTATCATACAAATCGTTGAAGCATTAGCAAGAAGCGGGTGTTTTGGGTGGTATGCCTCTTTCATGGATTTCTTTCGTAGAAGTGTTGTGAAAAAAAAAAAAAAAAAAAAAAATTTCATATAGATTAGACACTCAATAGAGCTCTTGCCTTGTATTTCGCTAGAGAAATGTCTTAAAAGAGAGAAAAAATGCGATTTGGATTTGTCTGTATTTCAATGTAAAACATACGCTGAATTTCGTATTTGCTCCTATACGAAATTATAAATTTCACAATTTTTGTACCAAGGAATATTTCTCAGCTTAATCCTTTCAGATGGGGATATTTTTGATGGAAAGCTTTACATGAGGGCAAAAATCAGTACTTTTGATTTTTAAGGGACACCCGATATGTGAAATCTCTTGTTGCACCTTTAACCACTGTGCCACTGTGATATCAAAAAGAAAGCTAGAAATGTAAGCTTCAGGTATCATCGACTACACTATAATCACACATTCTGTGGGATTGTCACATTTTTGCTCCCGATATTATCATACAAATCGTTGAAGCATTAGCAAGAAGCGGGTGTTTTGGGTGGTATGCCTCTTTCATGGATTTCTTTCGTAGAAGTGTTGTGAATAGAAATAGATTTCTGCACTGGGGTGCACGGACTAATTCTTTTCTCAATTCTGTATTTGTTGCCTTTCCTAGACTATGGGAAAGTATTCCTGTTGATATTCGTAATGCTGATTCTTTATATCAATTCAAGTCATTATGTAAGCAGCATTTTCTTATTAACTGATGTTTATCCGCTTGCTTATTCATCTGCCAATGTATTTTTGCTATATTTGTGTATGCACGTATATCCTTATTTTGCACAGGAAAGAAATCCACAGCATTGTGTTTGGGCTGTGTAGCCCATTTTTCTTTCCCGAGTTACTATTTTGCCTCATGCTTTAATTAGTAACTCAAATAAATATTATTATTATTATGCGAAAAATCAGATCATCTACATTTAACAATAATAATAATACCTGAAACCAATATAATACACTGAAGTCACTTAAAAAAATCTGTCACACAGTTATTAATGCAACAAAACGGGATGACCAACTAGTAATTTGTGTTTCCGATCAAAAGTGCATGGGTTTAGGTGGTTTCATACGAGCTGTGTATAGTCTTGCATTTCACCTTCGTTATATTTTGATATTATTATTATTTATTTTCTTTACCGGGTGATCACCGATTCAGCTAACCGCTGTTCTAACAAGGGGCCCTGCAAACAACAATAATACAAATTAAAACTGACAAAAATATTAAAAAAAAAACAGACATATGTACAAACTCTTTGTATTAAAATTATAGCTTTTGTTTTAAAAGTACAGAATATATATACATATTTTAAAAAAATTATCATAAAGCTACATGATTTGCCAAAACATACTCGTATTATACCAACACCCGATTCCCTCATCACATCAATAACACACACTCACATCCCCCACGGACTTAATCGCGCGCGCACACCAAACACACACACGCGCGCAAACACACACAAAAAAAACGAAACATTTAAATTTAAAAACACACACACAAATACAAACACACACAAACGCATCCACACACAACCAAACCCACACACTCACACACACACACTGACATACACAACACGACCAAAACCCAAACACACACCCAACCACACACGGATGACACATACACTTCATTTGTGACAAGTTCAAATTAAGTGGAAGGGTAAGTACACCAAATTACATCATCCGGTATTGAAAGCGCGATTTATTTCCTCACAATCCAATCTTCTAGACACTAGCCGCAGTCACATTTTAAATGAAATTATTATTAAAGGGGCACTCGCTGATTCCCTGCTTTTGAGATATGCGAAATGGTGATACAATTAGATATCCTTTATTTTTATGGTGTTTAACTGCAAATTATTTTGGCTGAAATTCTTACCATTCAGCCCGCTGACGATACCACCAAAGTATGCTGCAGTTACGGTTAATACCGGAAGTGATTTGTACAAGAGCTATTGTTATAAACAAAAACTATGTGACGTAGTAATGGTTTTATATCGTATTCAAGTGAAATTTTTGAACACTTTGGAACCGAGGCGTTATTATGAAAGAGCAAAGAAATCGTGCATGTTTACAATTCACACTATTTCATTTATTTATTTATTACACTTCATCACTGGCATATAAATGTACATAACATGTAAGTTTTGAGATGATTAAAAAATATTGCACAAACTGACCAAACACAAAGAAACCGAGGTAAAATGCCAGCAAAAAGAATGGGACAAAAAGGTGCAAAATCACCTCTAGGACCATCGCACCTTTCCAAAAATAAATAGATACCCAACCCAAATTAAATAAGCCTGCAATTTGAGCATCTACAATTTCGAACAGAATTGGTCCGAGGTTTGGTGAAAACTCAGTTGAACTACATGTTACATTTTTGCCAAGAATTCCACCTTCAGCATGCGCATGTTCAGAAGACGGTTTCCGTGACACCCATCCCACATTGTACCCGGGGAGAGGCGTGCTCAGGTATAACAGTGTACGCATGAATGACCATTTTTAAATAACACCCTAAACGAGTTTTTAAACATGTTAAAACAGTAACTCTAAACAAGTTAAGGATGATCAGAAAAAAAATCTTGAAAATTTGTGTTTTTAAATACCTAACGTCATTCACCCGGTCCCGGGGTGGGGGTTGGGGTGGGGCTAACCTGTAGGCCTACACGATCCCGGGTAACCACCCGAGTTACAAGAGTTCCGGCGGTGACCCTATATGAGACCAGAAACGAATGAAATGGTACTACCTTTCGGAGACCAGGCACCTATTCAAATAGACATGCTATCCGAGACAAGGTGTGAAAGTAATTATAGTCCAGCAGGAGCCGCAGTCTGGGCTCCATACACGACAACGGAATAAAGCGTGAAACTAATGTTGTGTGAAGAGTCACCTGAATCGAGTGCCCTATTCATTACCGTTGTAGCCGGACTTTGAGTACGGCGGACTATAATTTTAATCTGGAGGTTTTACACTCCACTTGAGCCATTTTAAGGACTTCTTATTGTTTTGAGCATAATATCAACACAAACATCATTATTCTAACAGATTTCTACTGATTTTATACTCTATCTAAAACTGAAAAGTAAAATTTGATACCCTATATGAGATTGACAAAGAGGGCACGTGTGGTCCAGTGGATTGAGCGCTCGTCCCGCAATCCAAAGGTCGTGGGTTCGAGTCCCACTGCGGCCAACGTGTTGTGCCCTTGAGTAAGGCACTTTACCTTAATTACTCCTCTCCACCCAGGCGTATAAATGGGTACCAGCATTATTCAATGCTGGGAAAGTAACAGACTCGCTGTGCGGGAGGAGTGGCGAACCCCCCACAGCAAACATAATACGGAGGGGGCTGGCCCAAACGCTAAGGAAAGAGAGATGGGCACTCCGCGCACGAGCTTGCTCGGCACGAGACTTTACTTTTTTATATGAGACTGACAGAGACATTGGTTGAATTTGATAACCTATATTGCAAGTCTCGAGAACTGCCCAGGTCTCGCGTTTTTTGTAACGCGGGTGGTTACCCGACTAGAATACCCAGTTACCCCCTCCCCCCGGGCGCCCGGTCACCAAACTAAGCATTCCTTTTCAGGCATTCATTTGTCATGTGTATGTACACTATCATGATTGAGTGGCTCCGAGCATACTGCATAAGCTTCATTGAAACGTTGCTGACACAACACAAAATATTCATCACATTATGGTGAATTTCTTTGATGACTTGCAATATCTTCAATCACCGTCATCAAAATAGTACAACATGAAAGCCAGGTCAGCTTTCCAGAACTCCCAGACGGTTTGAAATAAAGAACAATACAATTGACATTGACAGAGAGTAATGCATTCAATAAATACAGTGGGCATAAAGATATAGCCTGATAGTATACAAGCAAAGCGCATGGGCCCATAACTGCAGTAGTATTGAACGTGTTAATACAAACAGTTCGTAAAAATGCATTTGCAGAACAGAAAATTGAAATTATTAAGGCATAAGTCTTGGTGGCTTAGAGTTGAATACAGTTTCTTTTCTCCAGAACAGCTTTGATCAATTTGTGACAAAGACGGGATTTAAATAGTTTTAGATGATTTATACGTGATCATACAATTCAATGTTTCGTTTTCCCATGGTTCGCCTATGCAACTAGAGTTTGCGGTATGCTACATAAAGTGAACACTTTGAAATTACAGCCACAATCCGTCATTGATTCTTAAATTCTGATTTTTGCTCTTAATTGAGAGCAGAACATAAAATTAAAAAAAAATATTACCGTTTTGGGTGAGAATAAACATTAAAAAATATCGAACATCGATCGTAATGAAGTGTCAAAACCAAAGTTGTACACCAAATTACACCACAAATTACATCATCCGTTATTGAAAGCGCGCGAATTTCCTGAAAATCAATCTTGTAGACACTAGCGCAGCCACATTTTAAATACAATTATTATTAAAGGGGCACTCGCTGATTCTCTGTTTTGCGAAATGGTGATATAATTAGATATCCTTTATTTTTACGGTGTTTAAATGACAGCAAAATATTTTGGCTGAAATCCTTATCATTCAGCCTGACGATACCACCCAAGTATGCTGCCGTTACGGTTAATACCGGAAGTGATTTGTACAAGAGCTATTGTTATAAACAATAACTAAGTGACGTAGTAATGGTATTTATATCGAATTCAAGTGAAATTTTGGAAACATATAACCAAGGTGTCGCGGTATTATGAAAAGAGCACAAATTCCGTGCACGCAGTGTACGAATTCACACGATTATCGTTGTAGGTTGTGTGATGCCCGAGTTATTGTCGATGAAACTCATTTGCACACATTACAGGTTGAAGGTTTGGGAGCCACTGATCTTGAACTGGAAATATTATTCCCGGGCTTGCTCTAAAATTTTGTTGACTAGATTCAAGTAGGGAAGCACTTGGGCATCAGACAACTGAATGTTGGATTATTTTTAACGATTTGCGAAAAAATAGAAATCCAAGATTGCCGCCAAAAATGGCCCGCCGATGTGACCTAAACGAAATCGATGTTAGCCGTAACGTTTTTGATTCAATCTTTCAATTGAACGCAATTTTTGTGTCATCATCTGAAGAATTAAATTATCTCACCCTTATAATCAAAATTTGGTTAGTTTTAAGATTATTTAACGAAGGTGCAAATTTGAGGAAATCACCTTTTGTGCATTTTTTAAAATAACCAAAAAATGTGAAATATTCGTACTATATGGTTCCATGATATGGCCAAAACCTAATCATCAATTAAGCATTTTTTTCTACAAATTTGACCTAATAACACACGTAGGTCATATCAAACATTACGTTATGTACCTTATTCCGAAACGAAAGTATCTGTAACGAGGTCATCAATCAGTTACACACAGCGAAGTTGGTTTTACTACCTGCGCACTTTTGGCTAAAGTGATCATAATTTTGATCATCAGATACTCATGTACAAAAATCCCCTCACTTCGACCCTCACTCTAAATACAACATTATACCTGTTACATGTTCTTAAAAAACGGGGTTGTTTTGACTGGCATCTGGGGACGTTTGAAACGTGCAATACTGTAAAAAAAAGTGACTCGAAACGGGGCCAAAAACACTTACTGCAAAAAAGTCGTTTTAACGTTGTGTAGTCCTGCTGCCAGTCAAAACGACTTTTTATTTCACTGAACATTTTTCACAGTGGGTGTCATTTAAAATAACAATCAATCTTATTGTTATCGATACATTTAAATCGATCAGATTTTAGCACGAAATACCCTTTTCAAACATTTTAAATCAAAATCTTAATCAGGGTATTACAGTGGATATCAAGTTCTTTAACTTTAAAAGTAATATGATTACAATTGTAGGTAATTTTATAGCATACGAGGAACCAGTACCAGGAATATGTTGCAACCCCTATTATTTTGCCATTTTACTAATGGACACCATCTGTTTTTGAAATTGGTAAATATACATGTAATTTCCATTGATCAGTTGATACCTAACATGCCTAATAAGTACATGAACCTTGCTCTACATGACATCACACTATATAAACCTTCAAATGCCCGATGATTAACCCGTTGCAAAATTATCAAATTTTTCTGATTTCCAAGTCAACACAATGAAGTTTGACAGCCTATTCTAGAACCCCAATGGAGTGTTGTGTTAATAATAATTGCTGCCGAAATCATGGTCCTAGACTTAGAAAAAGTGCGTTTTTGTCTAATCGGTTGCAACAACCCTTCGGAGGCTAGGCTAACGGTTTGCACGTGATACCGAATTACTATTTACTTTCATTTAACACATTGGCCATGTCTTCAGGAGAACTTCCTGTTGTGGGATAAATAATAAACTAAGACCATCTTGGATGTACAAGTTTTGTTTTGAGCCCAATGCTTTAAGAACTGACTGTGATAGGCAAGCCTGGAATTAGCATGTTGTTTACTTGTTGATGTCCTAACCAAGACAGACTCCCCTAAAATCAAGGAGATAGATCCTCTGTATAATGTTCAGAGAACCACAAATTACTATTCGGGTCGGGGAGGGGTAACTGGGGATTCTGGTCGGTAACCACCCGCGTTGATACAAAAAACGCGAGACCCTGGCATTCTCGCGACTTGCATCTAGGGTATTAAATTCACCTGTGTCTCTGTAGTCTCACATAGGGTATCAAATTTTACTTTCAGTTGTTCAGGTAATGTATCAAAACGCGGCGAAATCTGATTTTGTTCTGAATTGATTTGAATCTGAATGATGTATTTTGTATGGATTTCATGCTCAAACAGAATAAAAAGTCCGAAAATAGCTCAAATAGCTTTGCAAATGAGTGGTAAAATTTCAAGTTCCAATGTCCATTGGTGGCCCCTGGGTCTTGGATAGAGTGGTCCATTTGAAGTAGTTCTGGTCTCAAATAGGGTATCCTTTTGAACTATCTGGTCTTCGGATAGGGTACCATTTCCTCCGTTTCTGTCTCGCGTATAGGGGTCACCGGCCGGAACCCGTGTTAACCGGGTGTTTACCCCCCAGGCCCGCCTTTACAGTTACCCCCGCTGGTACTAATTAATTGTCATTCTTCCGATGTGTCACATTTTCTTCACCCACATACACCAATCAGGAACTGGTAATGGAAATAATTCCTCTTGATTTCATTTAAAACTTTCATAATCAGCTTGCAAGCAGAAGTGGTCTTGATTATTTATGATAAATAAACACATGCTTTTTTTATACGTGTCCAAAGCTCAGTACTCTCATTGGTTGAAGACGTGAAAAAGAGTAGTAGGTATTTTCTTAATTTAAAAAAACACTCTGTGCAAAACTTGTGTTTGATGGTGATGAAATTTCAGAACCTCAGGATATTCTTAATGCTGAAGGCTGTTGTTTATTCAAATTGTTGTGATACATTGAACAATATAATGATTATAGTGACATTGACATTGACTCGGTCTTTTTTTGCAACAACAGCCCTCCCGGAGCTAGATAGGGATAGTTGTTTAAAATGTGAGAGTCGATTAACGAATGGGGATGTTGGAAAAGCTGTCCCGGGTTTTTCATGCCTAATGATAATCTCTGTGAACTGAATTGTTTACCATCGATTTTATCAATCGTTTTTAAACTTAAATTAGTGGTCCGCTCTTGAACTCTTTTAACACTATTTTTTTTGATAACGGTATCCTGTCATTTTCCCAATGGAGAGTAATAATTACACTTTGGGTCTAAAAAGGTACATCTTTGATATTCTTGAAGGACTGGAGGCCCATCTCACTCCTGAACGTAGATTATAAAATTACAAAGTCGCTTGCAAACCGTATTAAACTTGTCCTTGACGAGATTATACATAATGATCAGACCGGCTTCGTAAAGGGTCGCTATATTTGCGAAAATGTTAGATTACTTTTGGCATCATAAATTTTAATACAGATGTTAAATATTTACTGGTTGTGGCCTGTTTTGATTGTGAAATCCCATTGATCACATTAGTTGAAATTGGTATAAATAAATCCCTGGTAAAATTTGGTTTTGGCCCCGATTTCCAGAGATGGATTAATATTATATATAACGGAGCTAGAAAGGAAATTCGTTATCAATCATTGACATTCCTCTCAGTTCTTCCAACATGTTTGAACGGTTCTTCGTCCAAGGTTCAGTTTGGCCTTTGCATTTTATTTTTGATATGTTCATAATGGTTTCACGCAATTCAATCCGTGTTCCTCAAAGAAATAAAAGGTATAAAGCGTCTTCTTGTATCATTTGTGATTAAAGGATTACGATTTAACATAAAATTCAGTAAATGAAGATGACACCATTATTAGTAGGACGGTACAAATGACTTCTTTACATGAACAGTTGAGCATATGGATACATTTTCACAGTATGTCTGTTTTTTCCTGGTTTGCAGATAAGGCTTAATAAAATATGATTTATAGCTAGGCAGTTTTTTACGGAATTCAAATGTTGTTCATTGTGAAAATAGACATATTTAAATAATGTCCAGATTCCTTTTTTTTATTTTAGTATGCAATCATCCTGTATGAAACATCTATGATTGATGTAACTTCAATAACGAATTGCTGATATAAAGAAAACCCTGCAAATGGTGAAGATGAGAATCTGACCCTGTTGGGTAAGATCGATTTGATCAAACTTTTGCTGTGTCTTAACTTGTATTCCTTTTTTTTTCAGTATTGTCCAAACCCCCCAGAGCAATTTTTAAGGAGCTTTGATAGTATTTGTATAATTTCTGTTGATGGTGTATCAAAAAGATTAAGAGAATGACCTGTTCAAAGGGAAGGTTTACGGTATTCCGGATTGGCATGATCATTTGTGAGTTTTTTTAGAAAAATTGCCTGGATCAAACTTTTTAATGGATACATCCAACGATGCTAATTGGAATTGCTGTTCATAAAATCAATTCAGCTTTTGTGGGCGACACTGATCTTCTATGTAAATATGTAATTTTCAGAACACTGAGTTCTTTATAAACATATTGAGAACCCTTTTTGTAAAATATTGTTAAATGCTGGGGCTTACATTCGTTTAAGAAACCATTATACCAGTATTCTCATGAGATTTGGGTAATTCTGTTAATTAAATTGATAATAAGCATTCTGTTCTTCTTCCTGGTATTGTGTATATAAAAGACCTTCGGATAATTTTGAATTTTTGATGTTAAAAAGCTGCAGAAGATATTCTCTAGCAATATAAACTGGTTCCATATTTTTTACAACCACCTATCTGCCATGCCTTAGATAATGAAGATATAGCATAATTTACATGTTCATGCTGACACCTTGTATTGTTCTGGTGTCGACCAAGTGTTTCTATTGGGGATAAGAATCAAATAATTGCTTAAAAAAACAGTTTCTTTATAGTAACCGAACGCCACCCTCCAAACTAAACTTACCCACCTGTAGAGCCGCACTAGACTCACAACCACGAACTTTTTCATTTCAATTTTCTCCACAGAACTATTGCTACAAATTTATTTTTTGTTTCAAATGGCCTATAAGACTAGATTACTAACTTTTGTGTGGTTGATGATATCAGAGACTCGTGAGCACCTTATTTTTTTCATTGTAGGATCGTCCAATCCTTTTGGATACAGGTGTTTTCGTGGATAAGAGAAAAAACTCGATATGACATTAGTTACAGTACAGCAAATATCACATTTTATTTTTTGTTTTAAAATGTAATCTTCCCCTTGCAATACTCATATTGCTAGCCAAGCAATTCATATATAAGTGTAAAATTTTAAAAATGCACTCCTAATTTAATACTTTTCTCCCTAATATTGGATCTGATATCAACTGAATAATAATTGCTGCTTGTTAAAAAACTAACCAGTCGTTTAGCATAGATGGCAGTCTTTTTAAATGGGGTCAGGATAGCTTTTAAGCATTTGATGCAATAATTGTACGGCTCGGCGCCCTGACCGAGGAGGTCGTACTATATGAGGAATAATTTTTAGAAGCCATTCGGTATTTTTTTTGATTCCTGGAAAGGTGTATCTATGCATTTTTTGTATATGTAATCACATTGATGCCTCAAATTGCTGTGAAAGATTTTAATATGCCAGGTGCCCATAACCGTGCACAAGTTGGAGATGGGCTTTCCTTCTAGGTGTGTGTGCCCAGAAAAGGCTGAGAATCGGTTTTTTTTAAGTCACCACTTGTATTGCACACTATATATATTTTTAAAACAGTTTGTCGGTGCATTTCATAGGTGATATGTTGGATGATTTATAAACCTACCCTTTACCCGCCCCCCCACCCCCATTATCCAAGCATTGCAGGGAAACAATACAATATGTCTGGTTTTCCTGGACATTTCGATTTTTCATTAAGGTGTTTTTTAAGTGTTTTCTGCGCACTTGGGTTGTTTGGGGATGTTCGATTGATTGTTGATTGATTCATTGATTGAATTGATTTAATGTCATTGTTCATTCCTTCACATCCTTCACACCACTGCACAATGTCGATTAAATATCCTTTTTTCAATCTCTAGCTTTGTTCAAGAGTTAACTTCTCTATAGGTTTTTAGAGTGCACTAAAAAGCTAAAATCTCAAATAAAACTCTTATAAACTTTTGTTAGTATAACCTGCTTTGTCGTATATCAAGATGCCCTGATATTTTTATTACATCTGGCCTATGATATTCATGTCCAAATTTTGTGGAAAATATCAAATGCATTGGTATAAGGGTTTTAACCATATTGGAAGAAAATATAAATATAACAATATGTCCTTTTTTCAAAAAAAAAATGCTAAAAAAACGGGTTTTTAATAACCTAATTTTTTTTACCCTTAGCACCCTTAAATATTATACCTAAACTTGGCTTTTAAAAATGACGTAAACAGCACGATTTTTTAAGGTTGTAATCAAGTTATACATAAAAACATGTTTTAGTAAAAGCGGCCGTTTTTGGACGCCATCTGGATTTTTATTTGTTTCGCAAGGGCTTATTTAATCCAACAGTCACTTTTCATACCCCCCCCCCCCCCCCACCATATACACTATGCAATGTATGGGGTCAAAAATTTTAGAGCAGGGGGGCTGTAAGGTCAAACCTTTTTTTTAAGCGAGATACGGATGGATGGCTCCTAGATATGTTGCATTTGCCAAGAAAATTCCGACCTTCAGCATGGCGCATGTTCAGAAGAAAAAGACGGTTTCCCTGACGCCATACCAACATTTGACCCGTGAGAGGCGTGCGCAGGTACAGTTACGCATGAATGACAATATTTTAAATAACACCCTAAACGGTTTTTTCACAATGTCAAAAACAGCAACTCTAAACAAGTTAACATGATCAGAAAAAAAAACGTGAAAATTTGTGTGTTTTAAAAAAACACCCTAACGCGCCTCGCGCGTCCATTCTCGCCGGCCCGGTCCCCGGGGTTGGGGGTCCGGGCTACCTGTGACACGAGCCCGTGTAACCACAAGATTTTATAAGAGTTCCGGCGGTGACCCTGATATGAGACCGAGAATACGACTGAATGAAATGGTGCCCTATTTGCGACCAGATATGTTCAAATGGATACCCTTTCGAAGACCAGACCAATTCAATAGATATGCTATCCGAGACCCGGTGTGATTATAGTCCGGCAGGAGCCCCAGTCCGGGCTCCATAGACGACAACGGAATAAAGCGTGAAACTAATGTTGCTGAAGAGTCACCTGAATCGAGTGCCCTATTCATTACGCAGTGTAGCCGGACTATGAGTACGGCGGACTATAATCACTTCTACACCTGGGCCAATTTTAATTTGGGGTTTTATACTCCATTTGAGCTATTTTATGGACTTTTTATTCTGTTTTCAGCATGATATCAACACAAACATCATTATTCTAACAGATTTCTGCTGATTTTATACTCTATATAAAACTGAAAAGTAAAATTTGATACCCTATATGAGACTGATAGAGATATTCGTTGAATTTGATACCCTATATTGCAAGTCTCAAGAATTGCCCAGGTCTCGCTTTTTTTGTAACGCAGGTGGTTACCAGACCAGAATACCAAGTTACCCCATCCACCAGGGCGCCCGGTCACCAAACTAAGCACTCCTTTTCAGGCGTTCATTGGTCATGTGTATAAAGCTTATGTACACTATCATGATTGAGTGGCTCCGAGCATCCTGCATAAGCTTCATTGAAACGTTGCTGATACAACACAAAAATATTCATCACATTATGGTGTATTTCTTTGATGACTTGCAATATCTTTAATCACCGTCATCAAAATAGTACAACATGAAAGCCAGGTCAGCTTTCCAGAACTCCCAGACGGTTTGAAATAAAGGGTACAATGACATCTTGACCATTGGCAGGCGTAATACATCAATAATACGTGGGCATAAGAAATAGCCCTGATAGTTACAATCAAAGCGCATGGGCCCATAATGCAGTAGTATTAACGTGTTAATACAAACAGTTCGTAAAAATGCATTTGGCAGAAAAGAAAATTGAACAATTATTAAGGCCATACGTTTGGTGGCTTAGAGTTGAATACAGTTTCTTTTCTCCAGAACAGCTTTGATCAAATTTGTTGTGAGAAAGACGGGATTTAAATATTTAGATGATTTACGTGATCATATTGATTCAATGTTTCGTTTTCCCATGGTTCCGCCCTATGCAGCTAGGGTTTGCGGGATGCTACATAAAGTGAAACACTTTGAAATTACAGCCACAATCCGTCATTGATTCTTAAATTCCGATTTTTGCTCTTAATTGAGAGCAGACAGACATAAAATTAAAAAATATTACCGTTTTTGGTGAAAATAAACATTAAAAAAATATCGCACATCGCGAAAATCGATCGTTAATAAATGAAGTGTCAAAATACGCGTGTAAAATAAACACCGCGATGAAAGTATAATCCGAGGTGTCGTTGTTTGAACTTAACAGAAAATTTCAGGGGTGGGGAGTCAGTTACTTTTTTGGGGGTGTTTATGACAGTGAGTGTGATACCTTGAATCTCGAGGCTTTTGAATGTGAACAAAGGTAATTGCGAAACTGAATGTGTGCTGGTATCCGCGGAACACATTTTTCCTGATTTCCGATGTATATCCCTAGGCCTATAACGTCCTTTTCGGAAAATGACTCCCAACCTGACGTCACGGCAAAAAATGAGGTAGCGTTATTTTGCTTGTTCACGGAGTGGGAACCAAACTACTTTTTGACTGTGATGTCATATTTTCCTATAGGGACCTATATATATCCCTCGGGGATATAATTACACTCGCCTGACAAGGCCTCCTGTAATGGGATGAGCATTTTTAATTTCCAAGATAGTCACCTGAAAATAATACGCCCCCACTACTCGTAGTGGTTGAGAACTCTGAATATGTGATGAGTACAGAATCAGTGCCGGTGTTAAAGAAAATGAGTGTCCCATAAAAAGAGGTGTCCTAGATCCATAGCAACATGTACGGCATAAACCGTGAAACTGTTAGGACGAGCCATTGGGTTACAGTGCTGAAACAACTGATGGCATACGGCACTTTTTTTTTAAATGGAGGAACCAATCGGACAGATGGGTGGTTGGACCTCAGTCACACGGAAACGGTATTATATGGACACTGGCAATGGTTGGCGCGCGCCGTCCCGTAGAAATACAACTCAGTTCGTTTGGGTCTAGTTTGCGAATCCCCAAGTCATGGTAATTACCAATGACAAGTCATTTAATGGCTTGTGGTGTCAATGGTATCAAATCGAGTAGGTTAAAGTAGTTAACAGTCACGTTTGCCGTCTCACTGGGAGATCTATCCTAAGTCGCGTATTTTTGGTCAATTTATTAGGGACATGGACTAACATCATTTGCATATGATACAAAATGCTTTAACATCACTACCATTGACACGATTGGGGACCATCTTGCTCTGCAAAAATGGCTCCAATGCTCTCATTCCACTCTTTGTGTAGCCAACACTTAAGAAGGGCCTTACACATTGACAAAAAATTGTAAAATCATGTTGCCTATTTACAAATAGGAAATTTTAGACAAGTTGCCGCCCATATCGGATACCCAAAATAACCTAGCAGTAGCGTTGGGGGGGGGGGGGGGGAGGGGGGGGGACAAGGAGGACCGCCCTGGGCGCCATATGAGGGTTACCGAATGATATTCTATTTTAACAGCGCTCTCTCCTACATTAACATTGAGTTACTTGCCATGACAGGCAATACTCAAAGATGAGAGTGTCCTTACGGAGTCAAGCAATTCAGAAAATTTTGGCGCGTGGAGAAAGTATAACGTACGGGCACGAGCAATGTTTGGTCACGATATTGTCTTTTTAGAATATCTAAATCGTTGATAAAACCTTGTTCCCCTATAATGCGATATCACGTAGGAAACCTAGTTTTATCATGCGTAGGGCAAGGGAAGTTGTATGTATTATGACGTCTTAGATATTTAATTATTAATCCTATGATATGTTCCAATGTAGAACCAACACCAATGTGGCAACAACCGAACCCATAATAAATGGATGACATGGGAAATTTTAATTTTTTGAGGCATTACTCATGTGATCTTCCCATCAAAAGTAACAAATCACAAAGACCTGACTGTTATAATGCTTTTATCCGCCATCTTTTCAGTAATAAGGATCAAATTTTATAAGGAAAAACTGAAACGCTCCGATTGGAAAACAATTTTGATATAACAGAAGGTTCGAACTAAATATTATGGTTAATTTTAGCAAATAAAATAGTTATGAGACCTTTCTCTAAACATTATTGGGTTTAAGGTATAAGGGGCCAGTTTTGGCATGAAGTAAATAGAGTTATGTTTAACGTAATTGCCTTATAGTTTAAGTTAGGTCTAGTGGTGCATGGTGTGGATGTGAAGTGGAGGTATAAATGGCAACGGAGTATCAACTGTGTGAAAATTTTTATGGAAACTTAAAACTTAAACACTCCATATTCTTGCGAAATCATATTTTAGCATTTAATTATTGTTTTTTTTATGTACAACACTCCCTTTAAGTTGCTGGGAAGCATACTCATAAACAGTCAACGATGTGTCAACGAAATTTTGAAAAACTGGCGTCTGCTTCCGCGATGGAACGTTGTCCACTCCCATGAGGGTACAAGAGCTATCAATCAGGGAGGATCAGCACCGAATGCAGTTTAGACGATTGGCTCTTCATGAGCCTGTTGATTTCATTCTTTATTGCTTTTAACAACTTAAAGTTGCAGGTCAATGACCGAAAATTGGGATGCACCTAATGGGCGTTCCCGCCCCCCCCCCTCGTACATTCTCAGTGATGTGACAAAGGGATGAACCGCATAGCATAGGTATGAGAAGAAAACTTCCCATTGGTTCCTAATACAATAGCAACGTTTTACCATTCGGTGATGTACAACTTAAGAGCCAAAGGGTAAACAACATCGCTAAGACATCGAAGGTTGATGTCCCCAGAGATGATTGTGTAATAAACTTTTGCCGCGGCTAAGCTGTATAACTTAGATGTCCAAAATGGGAAGTAATAAACTACAAAAAAACCCACAAAAAAAAAACCCTTATCCCCAAATAAGTTTTCAATTAGATTGAGACAATTACTTCATAGCAACTTACTAAAATTGTGGTTAGGGCTTTCGGACTTCGTGCTTCGGCTTCAAGTTTCGATTTCAAATTTGGTCGATATACAAAATCGGTGAAATTCCGACCCTCATATCACATTTACTACAACCCATGAATAAAACAATATTGAAAAATACACTGCAGTACCACTATAATAGGCCTACAGCTGTTAGAAGTTGTTACAGTCCGTCGGAATCATAGTCCACCTACAACCGGTAAAGACTAGGGACACGATTCACTGAGTTGACTCTTCACGCAACATCAGTGTCACGCTTTATCCGTTATCGTCTATGGACCCGGACTATGGCTCCGGCTGACTAATCTGCTTCACACCGGCCAAAAATACTTTGGAAACGAAGTACAACATAGTAGTGGTCTCATCGTACACCAGTAACTTGACAACAACATTCCGTTTGTCACCTCTGTGCTGCAGCTTCTTGACAGCAAGTTGTTGAGAAATAGAAATCACTTATAATGGTTCCTTTTTAGAGATGGGAAAAAGTCGTCATTCTCATCAAATCTATTTATCTTGAATGTACAAATCGTTTACCCCGGGGGGGGGGGGGGGGGGGGTTCTATTGGACCCAACAGTTGATATTTTTGGTGTTGATTTTAGGGTTACGCAAATGAAAAACTTTTCCAGGATTTTTGTAATTGTCTGGTTATGAATACCTTCTCCAGATACCAAAAAAATTAAATTCCCCACGGCCTTTGGACCCCACCCGGGCACTCACGGTAGCGAAACAGAAAAACGAGATATTTTACTAATTAAAATATTTAAGGAATTAAATCTTGGGATTGTTTTGCTTAGTATATATATATATATTATATATACTATATATATATATATATATATATCTATATATATATATCTATATATATTATAATCAATATACATTTGGAGACAATTAAAATTAATAACTACTTGAATCAAATAACCCTTTATATGCTGATAGCAAATTTTAATTGGCCATTAATTGCTTTAACTGTGTCAAGTCTATGGGAAAAGACCAGGTGAATTTGAATTTGTGAAAAAAATACCAATGGTTATAAATTTGGCTATATGGTGCTATGATTCATTTAATTGGTTTGGTTTTATAGATAGGTACATCAGTTATATCTTATATCGGAGCTTCTGAGATGGAATTGTGCGAACCACTTTTTTTCGGAGATATTTGACATTCAATTGGCCATAGGTCAAAGTTCGGACTTCAATTTTAAATTAATTGGATGTGGTTCTTACTGTGACCCCTCATTTACTTGTGGTGTTAGTATCATTGGATCAAACTCCCACTTGCGTTGAGTCCCGAGGACCCCCATCCCCTTGGGCACTAACGGACGTTTTTTTTTTAAAACGTTTTGTCACTTCACTTCTGGCTCAGAGATTGCGAAATATTATTTTTTTTGTGTAAATCATGAAAAAAATAGTCAACTAGAACTAAAGATAAAATACTAACAGGCCACAATTCCTAAATTGAGAAGAATCGGAGTTTTCGTTTTTGATTGCAGTAAACATTTAATTGTTGTATCTTTTACGTCCCTAGGGATAACTTGTAATAACAACAATCCCGGAGCCGGAATTTTATAACAAGTTGTGATTTTTTTTTTTTTTTTAAAGTTGTGATTTTCTTAGCAATTTCACACACTGATTAGTATATGGACAAGCATTATGTATATACGAATGCAAAAAACAAGACACGACTTTTTGGAAATTTGAGGGCGGCGCCTCTTTCGGAAATCTCTGAGTCAGCCTTTAAGTGTTAGGTAAACTTTTAAGGCTACACGTAATGGAGCTACATCTTATTCACCAGGTGCAAGTTAATGCACAAACAGCAGAAATGCTGTTAGTTGTTCATCTATGCATATGAGACATAGGGACAATGCGTCGTCACTCAAATGTTTGAGCGCGCGCATGCATACAGTGCCGGTGACTCAGTGTATACAGCTAAGACGGACTTGTATTTTTTGCCCAGTCTTTTTTGCCGTAGGACAATATTTTTTTGTCTTTTAATATTAACTGAGAATCGGAAATATTTTTGATGAAAACATTCAACCTAACAATATTAAAACTTTCCACTACTGGCCCTCCACACTCAATATGATTGGATAGGCAAAAGAGCAAATCCATTTTCTTATTCAGACAACCTATCTTTCCTTCTTTAAATCTATAATCATTTTTGCAAATGAAAGTCCATGCTACAGACCATTGACCTTGTTATAAAACAATATATATAAATGTTTTCATGTTTTCTAGACCAGTTTTTTTTTCTGCTGAAATCTGAATCCGTTGATGCCAGACGAAAAACCTTGAGCCATTTTGAGGAAACTCAAAAATTCAAAATGGCCCACTCAACACTAAACTCATTATGTTTAATTCTCTCCCAAGTTTGTAGTTTTTGGCCTGTCCAGTCAAAACAACCCATTGTGGACCACAAAAAAATGTGATTTCATTTAACACCTAAATTAAGCGATTCAATATGGCAGCCAAAAAAACAAGACCATCTGAATTATCTACTTGTGACCGTAGAATGGTAACATGATATATATACCAATGCTTTAGCAATCAATATATTAATTGAACTTATGAATAGCTTTCAACAATTTTGCTAATCAATCAAATCATAAACCATTCAGATGGCTCCAAAATGGCAAAATTCTTTAATACATTAAAGCAGAGCTGCCATTGTTTTGGTATATCACTTATAACTGTTTCAGAGCAATTAAATATGATAACTAAATCAAAGAAAAATCAAAGTTGATGATATTGAAAGATGGATCCTAGATAAGGGTTTCCGTATTGCTGAAAATGTCAATCATAACGGTCAGTAATTCATTCAAGCTGTAGGCTAAAGATAATAATATGGTTTGTGTTTTTTAGTTGAATTATCACTTCCAAAAAAACCCCAGTAAGGCCACTTTTTAAGCGTCCATTGATTCGTTATTCATGCAATAATCCCAACATGGAGTGCCAACGTACGCCTAAAACCGACCAAAAACAAAAAAACTATCTATTCTAGACATTATTGGATCGGTTTTTTCGCCTCTTTGTAAGTTCCATTTCCAGCCATATTGATACCCATTTTGGATGGCATCTTACATGTATCGATTCCCTGATTACTTACAGATGTGTACATTGATCGGATTGACTTACAGGATTACACAAACATTGCAGTCTAAGTTAACCACAGCTATAAATGTAAAGCCCATCCTAAGTATCGCAAGCATCTTTGATCGTATAATGACGAATTTCTTATTACATTTTTAAAAATAATGTCTATGATTTTAATTAATTTCTTGATGGCCAAAACAACACCCAGAGCGATACCAAATGGCAAGTCAAAACCGATCACGATCATTACACTTATTTGTTTGACGGCCATATTGAATACATGCTTACGTGGTTACGAATCATCATATGTTAATTGGTCACAATGAATGTTTTAAAACGAGACAGGATGAAAAAGCACACCTTTTGAGTGAACAAGAATAAATGTTTTTGTTTTGGTGGCCATTTTGAATTTTTTGCGTTTTTACAGAAATGCTCAAGGTTGCTCGTCTGTCATCCTTCGGATTCAGACATCAGCCTAAAAAACTGGTCTAGAACGTGTTTTTTGAAAAACATTATATATAATAAACACAAGGTTTTAGTATTAGGTATAAGAATCTGTAGCCGGGAATAATATTCCTACAAAGCACTAAAGGTTTGGAGAAATTTGAAGATGTTCTGTTACTCTTCATGTAATTTCAGCATTGAATAACGATAGAAATTTTGGGACACTATAGAATTGAATGAGTGTTTAGGCTTATTGCATTTTGGCTTGATTGATTTTCATTCACAGATCCAGGAATTGTACCATCTACCGAGTATCTGCATGTTTAACCCTTTGGGAACTGGCCAGTTTTGTATACGTTTGTAACACATAATTCAGTAGCTTTAGAGGTGGCCTTCCAAATGTTTGCAGGTGATCTGAAAAGCCA
Source organism: Ophioderma brevispina (assembly GCA_023653785.1). NCBI lineage: Eukaryota > Metazoa > Echinodermata > Ophiuroidea > Amphilepidida > Ophiodermatidae > Ophioderma > Ophioderma brevispina. The sequence goes on from JAMKCH010007259.1 coordinate 30,830, forward strand.
TCTAAAACACCAACAAGGCCTATAGGCTTGTTTCGACTCATTTCTATACATTTTCCATGCTAATTCTGAATGTGCCCCGGAAAATGAAGACTTTTTACATTTTTTAAGCCAAAATTGGCATGTAGTAATTTTGATCGGCGACTTTAGTCGCCGTTAGTTCTCAAAGGATTAAGGGACACCATACCTGTTTGCAGGGCAGCAAAGCTGGCCGTCAATCCAAATTGAGTTTCCAAATATTTCGGTAAGAAGACTTCGGCTCCACCAATAAAAATACTGTCTGATGTTGAAGAAATCGTAACGATTTTTTTTTTTTTTTTTTTTAAACATTCAAACCCAAACAATAATTAAACTATTCCACTACTGGCCCTCCACACTCAATATGATTGGATAGGCAAAAGAGCAAATCCATTTTCTTATTCAGACAACCTATCTTTCCTTCTTTAAATCTATATCATTTTCAAATGATATCCTACAAATTCACTAAAGGTTTGAGAAATTTGAAGAATGTTCGGTTACTCTTTCATGTAATTTCAGCATTGAATAATCGATAGAAATCTGTATGGACACTATAGAATTGAATGATGTTTTTAGGCTTTATTGCATTTTGGTTTGATTGATTTCTTTCACAGATCCAGGAATTGTACCATCTACCGATTATCTGCATGTTTAAGGGACACCATACCTGTTTGCAGTGCAGCAAAGCTGGCCGTCAATCCAAATTGAGTTTCCAAATATTTCGGTAAGAAGACTTCGGCTCCACCAATAAAAATACTGTCTGATGTTGAAGAAATCGTAACGATTATGAAAGTGGAGTTGGTGAGTATTGATCTGATAACTCGAGGCAAATGCTTCCATTTGACTCCAGATCCTTTCTTGGAAAGTGAGACGTTTTTTTTTGTGGTCTTGAAGCTCTCGCTTGTGCGTTCTAATTGAATTTCTCTTGTACCTGCAGCAATAAAAATCAAATATAACAGGAAAAGGTTACAATGCTGGTTTGTGTCGCACTATTAGAGTTCAATGGGGCTTTGGGTAGTTTGTGGGGAAAATTAGATTAATATCTTTTCTGGTCATGCATGGGGAAAGAATGCAAATGAGAGGGAAAAAATTAAGAAAATGACTAAAACTATCCGGTTCCCTTAATACTACCGTGTGTCAATAATATAGTTTGCTTGCAACTGCAAAAGCAACGTACTGTGTGCGTTCAGGTTATACCCAAGCCATGCAGGGGCGAGTGTTTTAATGTTTTAATTTAGAGTTTAATAATGACTGGATGTTGTTCATGAATGTTTTAAGTGCATTGATCAATCAAAGGTTGTATTACAGAAACAGTCCCACAGGGAAGAGCCTTAGGAACTTGTCGGCCTGATCTTGTCAACCTCACGCGTGAGTTGTCTTGATTTTTTGTCAATTCACGAAAAACAAACGCGTCCGTTAATCAGACATTAACCATAAACATTAAAGTGACAGGAGGAGATTTTTTTAGGATACGAATTTCTCTCAAATTTCACTGGATCGGTTGTAGACCACCTACCGAGAACGTTTCGAAGGTTTATTGGACAAACAGGTGCAAAAGAAAACCGCAAACCTTGTTTTGAACTTGCCTGCTATCGTAATCGTTCCCCATATAGAAAACCATGCTTTGACTTTCTGTCGTGCACGACAGAAAGTCCTAAATCATCATCTTATTACATAAAGACGGCGCATTCGGCTTATTCACTTCAGGTGTGATCTAATACATTGGTAAGCATTCCACATATGTAAAAAAACGGGGTTCGAGAAAAATTGGGGGCGCGTCTTCCTGGAAATCTCCTCATGTCTCTTTAACTCTGCCGGATATCTCTGTGGATGTGTTAAATCCAAGTATGAGTTCAATGTAATTTTTTGAATAAAAAGGGACATACCATTTAATAATTTAAACGCATTTAAAAAACACTAAGTTTAACGGCAAGATTACCAACCATTTTTATTTTTTTGTTACCGAAGCTATAGGGAAGGATTAAAGGTGACCGAGAGATTTCACATAACAAGTGTCCCTAAAAATGTGAAAATTCGGATTTTTGCACTATTGGAAAGCTTTCCATCAAAAATATCACCATCTGAAAGGATTAAGCTAAGAAATGTTTCTTTGGTATAAAAATTGTGAAATTAGTTTCATATAGGATCAAATACGAAATTCAGCCTATGTTTTATATTGAAATATCGCCTTTTGTTTTTTCGATCTTTTAAGGACATTTCTGTAGCAAAATACAAGGTAAGGATCTAATCTATATGAAATTATATTATTACAGAACATGTTAGGTAGTCTCGTAGCCGTCAAAGGTCAGGAAATAACTTTCAAAAACAAATAAATGACGGGCCTCGTAGCACAAGTGATCTAAATTTATACAATATAACAGATTTTAATGATTTGTAATTGGTTCAAGAATTTGGTATGTCCAAAACAACATTACATAAAATTTCACACAATATTTAAGATTATACTTAATTGTGATCAATCAAATTTATTTCATCTCAACATAAAAAATACAAACATATACAATATAATTATGCACGATAAGCAAAAATGGCGAATTGAGATGAGGACACCACATTAAACTCCTCAGGTAATATATTCCATGGGAATCTTCTCAGTCCTGAAAGTAATTTTGTCCAGCAGTTCAAGACGACAAGGTTAAATAAGTCCCTCGACGACACTAATATTCCACAGTATATAGTCCAAGATAATCACCACGATTTCTATCTGTCCCCAATTTGGAATCCTATTTTGATTCCCAGGACTTTGGTCTTCAAAGACGACAGTAGAATAATTATAGCACACTGCTCACGTGGCATTGAAAATATAATAAATCCTGGCACTATTTGAAGCATAAATCTACCATTATTGTAGATTAAAACTAGCTATAACCATACTGTATAGCTGATTACAACTGCTGGCGAATCTTCTGGCCAAGTTCTTCTTCATATATACACAATATTTCATAAAGTTCCCAAGTCTTAAAATATACATTACCACAGCATCGTGCATAAATATAACCTTGCACTAGCTGACCAATTGGAATTCACATAAATTACTTCATCTGAATTACATCACTTCACATATATAACTTTATGGGGGAATTACCTAGATTCTGCAATGTTTTGATCTTAAAGCATAAACAAGTTGACTCAGTTACTAAGTTTACATCTTGGGGAATTCCCCTTTCCCTATTGTGCAATCTAACAGGTGCACCTTGCAAAAACAAACTAGGAAAATCCCCTGCTATCTTTTTTATCATAAACAAAGTACTTTTCCCGTGAGAAATCTTTTTCTCAAATAAAATTGAGAAAATAATATTTTAATCAAAATTTTGAGGGTAATATAATAACACCTTTAAAGGTCCATGGCCCGATCGCTAATAGCCTTGTCCCCAGAAGCCCCAGATTTTACCGGAAGTGGTCAACATTTTGGTATCAGAAGAAAGCTAGTATCTTTCTCATTTACCCTGTAAAATCTTAGAGCCAAAGGATGTTTGGTCAGTGGAAGTTATGAGTGAAAATGTGCCCCATTTTGGTCGACCAATATTAATTTTACACAGTACTCTATGGGGCTTACAAAAGCACGTTTTTAGCTCTCGCATCAGAACGGATTGAGATATCGGCGCGAAACTTTACAGATGGAGTTTGGAGTGAAGGCCAATCTATCAAGATGAAAACTTCATATCCTTAAATCGGGCCATCCCCCTTTAAGTTATATTGTGACATGTGCTCTGTCTCTGAAGCGTAGGACCCCGTCGATGGCCCGGTATTCAATAACAACAACAACACTTTGAATAATAATAATAATAATAATAATAACAATAATAATAATAATAACAATAACAATAATAATAATACTGCAAATCAACAACCACATCAGAATATACAAACATAAGATCCAGAAAAAGCCAAGATACATTATTACAATATTGAGATATTCAGGCAAATCTTATACAGGTTCTATGGATGGCCAGAAACTTAAATGACAAGAAATGTACTTGTGAAAGATGTAAAACATGCATTATATTTATACAAGTAATTTACTTGGTATTGATTAAGCATAACACATTATACTTAAATACAAGTTACAAGTTATAATTATCTAAACACTTTCAAATACATTGAGTCCAATCTTATAATAATAGAAGTTCCTTATATAACTACCAGTTGCCCCTACGACATGTAGGGGAAGAGCGGGAACCCGCAGGGGGATGTTAACATGATAAACCACTCCCATTTAAATCATGATAATGTAATATAATAGCAGTGCTGGAAACGCAAAATTTCGGTCCGTTCATTATGGAATAGCGCCACCTCAATAAATAACCTCTAACTTGACATGCGTGAACCGACGGAACAGCTAATGGATAATGCTTGATAAGCGTAGACTCTTTCTTATTGAAGAACATTTCCAGCAGCCGTTTAAGTATTATCAACATCCCAATATTGTTAGTCTAATTACAAAATTCCTTCTTTTGTGATTATATAGAGAATTTCGAGCTTTATCATTCACAGGTTTAGTGTACTAGCCAAATTATAAATGCGACTGCAGAAATCGCATTTTCTTTTGGAAAATTTTGGGCGCTTTTAAAAAAAAAACTGCTATTGTTGCTTTAAAGTGATTTATTGGTATGAATCTATCGGCACATATATCATGAAATATCCCTAAATAAAACGTACCAGATGGTTTTCATGGCCATTGGAGTTTTCCTTGCGAAAAAATCCAGATTTATTCCGACAAATGTACACAACCGTACAGCAATCATGGAAGCTACCATGTTTATTCCCTGTGGTATATTTACAACGCCGCATGCAATATCGAAACAGAAGCCAGCGAAAATATATCACACGTGACTTCAGCAAGTTTGCCACAAGCCTCATCCTTGTGAACTTGGTCGGGCACACAAAGGATAGGAGAGAAGTTCGTTTAGAATTTTTACTGCAAAAAACTACACTTTTTAAAACCTCAGTGATTTGAAAAAATGTAAAGAGGGGTGTTTTAGATATCATTTTGTGATTAACAAAGGTTTTAGTTGGCCTAAACACTAACAATCCATGAAACGTGAACATTTTAAAAGGGGTCGCGTAATATTTATAGTTTATCGCAGTCGCACTGTAACCACTGATCTCTATACAATGGATTGGTTACACAACAGTAATTGTATATTAGATGAATGGAGCAACGGGCGGACAGAATTGGTCTACCGAACACAATACCATTCCAGAGACACCTGTTTAACAGAAGTTGTATCCCGGGTGCACGTTTTAGAGACATGTCATCCCATACGCGCAAATACAATGAGCTCACTGAATTGGCTTGATTCTGTAGGCTGTTATGTCGCTTATCCACAATTCAATGGGAACAAATTTTGTATAAACGACCGGCTCTTAACCGCCTGCTTGGGCTCTTTTTGGATGACCAATATGGCCGTCAGTGCCTCAATTACGAAGCCCAGGTTTCCAATCCATTGTATAGGGCGCTTGCACGGCAGGTCAATAGGTTATCTTGGCCAGACCTGCCTCCAGAACAACCCAAGCATGCAGAGAATACAAAGGAATCACCTGCAGAAATAACTGAAATGTTCAGGTGAACCAGGTGCATGTATTGTATTCTTCTCATGCTTGGTTGATCTGGAGGACAAACAAAAAGTACATTCAACATAATTTAGCTCTGTGCAAGGGCCCTATAGAGATCAGCGTTCGAAACCCACTAATGCGCTGTTCAGCAATCTACGTACTTTTCAATGTACCGAGTAGCGCTTCTTTGTATGATGAAGAGTTTCCTAATTTTATTTTAAAAAACTATATTTCTCAAGAATCCCAGGCTCATTTCATAAAAATTAGGCACAAATGTATGCCATTTTTGATAAATTTATATATTTTAAAGGAAAACGTTAAATTAAACCTGTGTTTTTAATTTCAATGTCAAAAGTTAACGCGATAGTCTTTCATACAGGCCAGAACTTGACTAACCACCGATCATCTTTCAATTGGTGTGAAAGACTAAACATGGCTTGTGGCAAAACGATAGCGTAAATAATAAACATAGCGGCTTCGTTAAATCGTCTACTGCTTCGAAAGTTAAGTATGAAAATGGTGTTTTCTTCGCAAGGAATACTCCAATGACCATGCAAACCATCTGGTACGTCATATTTAGGGATATTTCATTATATATGTGCCGATAGATTCATTCCAATAAATCCCTTTAAATGAACATTTTGGCACCAGACAACGGGTTTCTAGCGACAGCAGTCTTACCATACCATAAAGTCACATCCACTGGGTCACACATCATCATCGTCACCATCTTCATGTGACGATGATATCAAAACTTTCACGACAGATAAGTTCAGTGTAATCTTTAAATGCAACCATCAGGAATTACAATATTTGCCTTACTGTATTTTCCGTCACGTATATACCAAGACGGGTTTAAAGCGTGTCATCTATTGAGCACTGAACCCGTTTTGTTTCGCAGGTTTCGCTGCACAAATGCAGTACAGTAAAAAATGTAAACAGATAGACAAGAAAATGACCAAACAAAATGACACACCAGTCACGATCTAAAGATCACTATAATAGCTTATAATTCGCTAAATCTGATTCTTCCATCATACTTATGATAAGAGTAAACAGCACTTCTGAACTGTGAACATGACCATAACCTTGTAATGAGGAAATAATTTCGAGAGGAGCCCCTTCGAAGAAAAATACTTCTCCTTCCTTGGTTCATCTGGCAACAATTACAAAACATGTGCTATTCGGTTGATTTTTTCCTTTGAGCAGTTGGCACGGGCCCAGGGCATGGGCTTTACAACCGTAAACATTTTGTTTACGAGGAGAATTTAGGCTTAATGGAAAAGTCAAGATAGGCCAAATGTGTTAACGCATTAGTGGAATAGGGGTGAGGAGGTCCGGTGGGACCCACACATTTATTTTTGCAAGTTTATCACAAACGATATACTTTCATCTCACATTCCTTGTATTGGCTAATAGGCCGCTCTCCGTTTACATGAAAAATTGAAATCATCACCTCTTAAATAGGTTATTAGTGCAAGTAATTCCTTTGAAGATCAAAGAGAAAGTATAAAATAGTTAAACAGGCAAAAGTTAGTATTTGTCTTTTTAGGTGTTTATATATTCATGTGAGCAACTGATGGTGTACCTTCGTCACGCTACTCTAGTTTGAACATGCACTTTAAATAGAATTTAGAAATTCTGGGCAAACTAGCGTTTAGATGACGATAAGGATGTTTAGATTGTGCGTTTAGGCACTTTTGATGCTTAAATTGTAATCGTTATCCAAGTTTTGATATTTAATGCTAAACGGTCAGCTATCAAACCATAGTTTGTCCAGAATTTCTAAATACTATTTTTAGATTGAGTATGGAAATTTGAGTAGTAGATACAGATAATAAAACATAAATGTAAATGGGTCCTCTGAATATTGTTCCTATTTAACCCGTTTCGAGTCATGTCATTCAATATGCGAGCGTATGAGCGGTACCGCACGCGATATTTTTTAGCATAACGAACCCTGGTATACTCCATACATTGATTTGTTTCTTTAAACCTATTTTATACAGATTTCACTTACATAATTTCAAATTATAGCACTTGAATTTGGTAACATTATTACCATTCTCATTATTATAATGTCATAGGCATAACTGGTAATTTAATATCCTATATTATCACTTTACATCATTATCATTCTGTAATTACTATCATAATTATGTTATTGATTGATTAACAAATGAATATCTAAAATCTGAAAGTCTGAAATCTGAAATTGGGGGCTCAGTTTTCTGGAAATGTCCATGCCCCTTTAACCTCGAGACTTACGGTGCAAATTCATAAGAAAATACACACTTGTCAACAATTTACAAAATAGTAATTAATTATGTCAATATTAAAATTACATAAAGCACATACGCTATACAAATATTGAAGGGTAAGATATACTCAAAACAATAAAGTAAATTTGTAGGTCACTTTTTTTTATCATGAGTAACCAAACTGTTTCTTTTTCTTTTTAACTCAACAATTTCTACATTACCTGCCAAGTACTCGGGGTTGTTCAGACTTACATGCATGACAAGTCAGGGTCGTGGGGTTCCACCAACATGATCAAGAACTTGACAGAATTCGAACAAGAGTCAATTTTACTTGGAAAGATACATTCTCGCGTGTACAAGGTAAAATCTCTTGAGGGACTAATAATTGGATCCAATTTGCATTGAAATCCGGGATGGCTTCTAGGTTCCGTTTATGATGTTTAAATGCGTATCCAGTGGCGGCGTTTTAATTGTTTAACATTTTGCGATAGACCCTCCTCTATAAATAGTCGCTATGAGTTTTCTGATAAATACTTGAATTTTTGAACTTTCTTTCATTACTTAATATTTGCGTTGATGGTATTAACAACCAATAAATAGTGACTCACATAAAGAGTTATTGAGATTAGGCAGTACCATTCTACATGCTGAGATGGATTTACCATTAACACTTAAGTGCCCAAGCTAAAAAACTCCCGTTTAGGGCACAAGGGGGGGGCCCTAGGCCCACCATCATGATATAACACGTAATGGGGGTCACGTAAGAACCCATACCCACAATAAAAATAAAAATCCGAACTTTTGGACGCTATGACCTATGGTCAATTGAAATTGGCACTCTCCGAAAAAAGTGGATCGCCATTCCATCCTCACAACTACAATATAGGTTTTGAAGCCCAAAAATCATGATATCTACTCAGAATCCAATTAAATAATCATTGCAAAATATAGCCAATTTATACATCTTGGATTGTCTCAGAAACTTCAATTCACCTTGGTCTTTCCCATAGACTTACACAGTTAAGAGCACGTCAAACAAAATTAAAATGGATGCTATCAGCATAAAAAGGTTATTGGATCATTATTACTTAATTGCTTGCCTAAGTTATTATCTAATAAAAAAAACAATAATCACAGTTTAATTACTTAAATTTTTTATTAGTAAAATATCTTGATTTTTTCACTTCCGTTAGTGCCATGGGGGGGGGGGGTTCATAGGGACCAAACCAAATTATTCTAATGAAGCCGTGGGCGGGTTGAAATATTTTTTGTATCAGGAGAAAGCCGGTTATCAATCAGCAATTAGCAAAAAAACTCCTTGAAAAATTTGATGCGTAACCGAGAAATCGCAGAAAAAAAAAAAATGTGGGTACTATGGACCCCCCCCCCCCTTTGGGAAACTCAGTGTTAAGATCAAGCACTTCTACGTAGAAGAATTACACCTAGTTCCGGGACCTAGTTAGCATTGACATCAGGCAATGGTTTATTTATGGCTTGTCATTAAGCAAGTCCGTGCAAGTTGGGTTATCGCATTTTCTCCCTTTTTTCTAAGCAGAGAGATCAGGACCCTTATTTCACAAACTGTTACGAATCAGGCTTGATCTTAACGTCTGTAATCCTCTATATAGAATTTGTAAGAACCTCGTGTGATTTTTAAAAAAAATAGGTTGTTTTTTTGTTTTATTATTTGATTAATAAATGTGAGTAAAAGTGATTACCTAAATTATTTCATTATGTCATTTGTAACTCACCTTTGATTTCAGGTGGAAGACACTCAATGGGATAACCAGTATGAACATCATTACAGCAGCAATGAGGTGACCTAGCCACCAAGCTCCCACCCACTGTGGACTTGATGCATCTATTGTCAGGCTAAGATGTAAAAGAAAAGCAACATTTTTCATACTGAGTTAAAGAGCGATTGTATTTACAATCAATCGCCATTTTGAAGACTTAATGCAGTCGTTATCTAATTTCTAGATTTACATGCGCAATTATGATTTTAAAATGGTAATAAAAATAAAACAAGATGAAAATCATACTAGTTAATCATAATTATACAATAAATGGTAGCAAATAACTCAGTGGAAAAGTGTAGGTACATATGTGCCGCCGATATGGGTCACATTTTCACCCCTTACTATAACAATGGGTCATTTTTCCCACCATGCTACTATATAAACGGGTCCATTTTCCAATTTTTGGTCGCAATTTACTATGAAAATGGGTCAATTTTTTCTGATTTTCGGTAAAATCACAATGAAAATGGTTGATTTTTCCGAATTTCGGAAATGTTACTATGAAAATGGGCCGATTTTGCGAAGATTACTATGAAATGGTGCGAAATTTCAAAGCCAACTATAGAAATGGGTCGAAATTTCGGGACCAACTATATAAATGGGTCATATTTTTGTACAATGTGGTCACTATAAACATGGGTCGATTTTTTTACCCGGCGGACGCACACCTGTACCCAATTTTGGGTCGAGTACCCCCCGGGGGTATTGAACATGGGAGCGTTCTTGTTTCATAAAATAACTTAATAGTTTCACATATTGCTCATATTTTGGCTATTACATTTTCCTGTTTAAATGATATAGTGGATATATAGGAAACCTCTATTTCCCTTTCTTATAAAGAATAAGGAAGTCGTCTTTGCTAAAAGGACTTCAGTACAGTTTTAGGTGAAAATGAGGTACAGCAGCTCAGATTCGTGTAGGTTACGACGGTAAGCCGCTGTGTTACACATGTCATGTCTGGTCAATGTAGCTTTTGTTGGCCCTTGAAGTTGACAAAGGCTTTTCGCTACTGCATTTAGCTAGTATTATTAAGGAACCATGTCATTTTGAAATGAAAATTCTGTTCACTTTTACGGCATTACAAAATACATAATTAATTTCGTAGCTGGCGAGAGCTAGTGTTGGAACTCGCACAACCAACTTCACTCTCGTCTTCAGAATCAATATGCTCGCGCTCATGTACTGCAAACACCTGTTCTCAATACCTGTGCAGTCAGGATTTAGCTAAATTCTGAGCATTAACACTGAGATGATATGTAGATTGGCGAACTTTCTTTTTAAAATTAAACGGCAGATTTACACATAAGACTGTAAAAAATAGACATATCTAGCGTCCATGTTTTTGAAATAAAAGGAAGGATGAGGGGTTTTTCAATTTTTATTTTTATCTCAAAAAAGAGTGAAAATAGCCCTATTTTACCATTTAACATTCATTGCAGCAGCTACCCTGCATTAAAAAGGGGAGGTGGCCGTTTTCATTTTCTTCTGTCAGAAAACTAGACGATAAGACCCCCTCTATCACAAAACCTGTTTAAAAGTGCTGTAAATTAGGCCAAAAAATTGTTGTATTGGAGTAACGGGCCAGTGCAAAATAGGGTACTACATCAATCATCACACATACTCTATGTAATGTTATTAATATTGATACTTTTGACTCTTATTATTGAAAATCTTAAAGAGAAGTTGCCAAAGTTACACCAGAACACAAAAAACACAAAAAATATTGAGAAAATCGGTTAAAAATCAGGGTAAAAACAACTTGAAAAATAAGATTTTTGAAAATCCAAAAAAATTATGAAAGGTATACTTTTGTACAGGGCTTGATTTTCAAAATTAGGGTCGGGCGGGTTACTCCAAAACGACATTTTTTTTGCCTTAGGAAACCTGTAGCCACCCTTTCAAACCCCCAAACATCTTTTTACTAAAGTACGACTTGACTGAAATGTTTTAATTTCAATTACAATGCTAGATCTTAACCACTATAGGTTTTCCTAGTTAGTTTTAACCCCTTTTCATTATATTTCATATAATGGGTATATAAAGGATATGTGTCGCTGATATGCGTCGCGTTTTCACTCTCTTACTATGACAATATGTCATTTCCGACTTGCTACGGTAAGAATGGGGTCATTTTTAGTCTATTTTTCTACCAATTTTACTAAAATGGGTCGTTATGTTTATTTCCGTTTTTAGTCTAAGATCAGTAAGCATGGTCCATGTAAATTTGGGTCGATTTTTCTTCAATTTTTGTTATTTTCCGATATCCGAGTCAACAATATGAATGAGACGTATATTTGCACATGTTCACTGCATATATGGGCCCACTATGTTTTTACACATTGGAGGCACTACTGTACCCATTTTGTGGCTAGTACCCCATCTTTACCACTTGGTTATCTTCTTGAAAGTACATTGATGATTTCCCCCACCCAAAAAAGATATTTGATACTTCTGATTCAAATAATCTCTTTAAGTGTGTCTAATTCAAGAGTTTTACTTTTTACTTATATAAAACCTGCGATCATCTTTTGAACATCCCGTCGCGTCTCTTCATGTATATCTGTAGTCACAACGGGCATTCCCCAAAATAAAAGTGAACATTTTCCTTGGTTTCCCCTGCAGTTATCCGTATCCAGAAACTTCAAGAAGGCTGTCTTCCGTGTAGAGTTCAATGACATTGGGAAGAATCACATAAAAAAAAAGGAGCCTATCAAACGTCGATGAAGTTTAGGAAAAGTGAAATAGCTCACTAGGGGCAAATCTTTTAGAACCTAACAATATCATTACAATTAGGTGCAACGAGAGATTAGGTGTCCCTAAAAATGTAAAAATTCTGATTTTTGCACTAATGTAAAGCTTTCTATCAAAAATATCCCCATCTGAAATGATTAAGCTGAGAATCAGTTCTCTTGTACAAAAATTCTGAAATTTCTAATTTACTTCAGGAGCAAAATACTAAATTCAGCCTATGATTTATATTGAAATTAAGTAAATCAAAATTGCCCTTTGTTTTCACTTTCCATGTATTTCTGTAGCCAAATAAAAAGGTAAGAAATTTATTGGGAGTCTTATAAATAAGAAATTACTACATATGACACCATTATGTGCCGCAAAATCAGTCTCTCCTTGCACCTTAAAGTTCTGTAAGTTCATTGATGTCAATTTTAGTCACGACAGTCAGGGCGCATTTTAGGTGAAAGTCAACCTCAAAACTCAATATCAAAAGTTTCATATCATGAATGTCATACTTAGTTTGTCACTAAGACACTTTCCTTTTGGCTAATTCTGGTAGGAATTATGTCTTTCAGTTTAAATGGTGGATCAATAATAGTTAACTTACACATGTTATACATTCATTGCGTGATGTCCTACTGATGATGCAGGTTTTATATTATTATCGTATTAGTGGAATAATGCATGTTGAAACATAGTTGAGATTGGAGATTTGGAAAATTTGATTGAATTTTACAGCCTACCATTTTCAAATTCCCCATAATACATTACAAACCTCGTGATACGCATGCGTACTTGCATGTGCTTGTGTGACTTGTCTCAACACTTCCCGAGTGTGTCTCTCGCTTTTTCTGTCTTTAATCTTTCTATATCTCTCTGTTACAGTACTCCAAGCTCTTGAGAAACCAGCGAACTTCACATTGCATTACGGTAAATAAGGAAAATGTTCACTTTCATTTTGGGAAATGTCCGTTGTGACTATAGATATACATGAAGAGACGCGACGGGATGTTCAAAAGATGATCACAGGTCAAAATGGTCAAGGTTTTATTTAAGTCAGCAAGACTAAAAAGCAAGACTTTGGATTTAGGAACACTTAAAGAGATTATTTGAATCAGAAGCATCAAATATTTTTTTTTTTGGAATCCATCAATGTACTTTCAAGATGTTTCATGTTGACGTCTAAAGAGTTAGTAATGGTCCTTAGTTATAACAGCGGTGATTTGATGCTGAATAAATATTACACCGTAGTTTTATTTTTAAAAACATGCTTTACGACGTTAAAATTTTGTACATTAGGTTTTTGTTTCACATTTGAAGACGACGACAGTTTACTTTACACTGTGAGAAATCACCGCAACCTTAAATTACTGACGCGACGGTAAAATACTGTCATTTCACACTTTTCTTTATTGAACGTGAAATAACCATTTTCAGCATTAAATATACACTAGACAAGGGTTTAATTAGACTTAGTAGTAAGTGATGGCAGAATAACATCAAAAAATAAATGATAAATTTATCGTTTCAAGTATTCTGGATACATCTTCAAACTGCCAGTAAATTACGTAATTTTACGGATTTGGGATCAGCTTTAAAATCATATTTAATAATTATTTGTTTTAAATTAAACCGGTTTGAACTGATGTGTATTTGTCCAAGGTACTTTCAGGTTTAAAAACATCAACAAAAATGTCCATTTGTCAGCAAAGAAAATATAACAAATCTGTAAAATTACAAACATTTACTAAGAGTGTATGTAAATTTACAAACATTTCTAACAGTGTTTGCCAGTTTTCAGACATCACGTACATGATGTGAACAAGGAATCAGCTTTGACTGGAAACTAATTTTTGATGTGATTAACATGTAATTTCTATTACCTTGATTTGTCGACTGTTAAAAAATCCGTGAAGAAGTTCAAATTGATACTCCCTATGACAAATCCAATTGCTGGTCCAATGATTGTACACGCAGAGAATATTCCTATGATTAAATCATATAGCGGTAATCATTAAAAAGTGTAGTCCTTTGGATGGTTTGTCTTATCATGTGTAACGTTTTATGTCTCACGGTCATAACCGGCGAGTAACACTTAATCGCATTGGTCTAAATTTTTAATTAACGGATATGTTTTAATGTTTGAATAAAATGTTTCAACGGTTTAAATGAAAAGGCAGAAAAGCAGAATGCTCAGAATGAGCAGAAAAGCAAAATAGGCAGAAACGTAGAACTTGAGCAGAATGGGCAGAAAAGCAGAATGGGCAGAATGAGCATAATGGGCAGAAAAGCAGAATGAGCAGAAAATTAGAATGGGCAGAATGAGCAGAAAAGCAAAATGGGCAGAAAGCATAATGGGCAGAATTGACCGGCAGAATAAAAAAAGCAGAGAAGCAGAATGGGCAGAATTGACCGGCAGAATAAAAAAAAAACAGAGAAGCAGAATGGGCAGAATAGGCAGAAAACGCAGAATGATAAGAAAGGCAGAAAAGGCGTATAAATTGAGCAGAATGGGTAGAATAGGCAGGGAATTCAGAAGTGAAAAGCAGAATAGCAAAATGGGCAGTTTCATTTTATTCTTTTTGATTTTTATTTTTTTCTTTTTTTTAATATGTTCATTTGATTTGTTTGTTCGTTTGTTTTTTAAATTTGTTTTATTTGGAATTATTATTTTTTTCCTAGCAGTTTTTCTGAACATGCCATTTGTTTGTTTCTAACTATTGGTTTTATTTGGACTTTTACTTTATTCCCGGGATTTTTTTAAAATGCAGGTACAACACCTATGCATTGTGTTCAGTGGCAAAAAAAGTGAGAACTATGCAAATAATGACATTTTCATAATATTGGAGTTTCAACCACCCCTGCCGTATTATTATTTTCTGCCTATTCCGCTCATTCTGCCCAATCTGTTTTTCCTGTCCATTATGCTCATTCTGCTTTTCTGCCCTGCTTTTCTGCCCATTCTGCTCATTCTGCCCATTCTGCTTTTATGCTCATGATGCCCATTCTGCGTTTCCGCCTTTTCCAACAACCGGTTTAAATGAAAGGAATATCCATTACAATAAGATTGCCTTGCTAGCATAATTAACTAACAGTGCCCTCTCTGGAGCTCACCATGCGTCGGGTCGCCATGTTTGACATTTGTGACGTTGCTCGGCATTGGCGACGTTGTATGACTTTAAAAAGTCAATAGATAAAAAAAAACCAGGTGTCTGCGGAATGTCTACGATGCTCCAGATCATTTAATCAGATATTGTGTCCAGCTACTTTCTTCAGGACACACTATATAGTGCATAATCATTATCTCTATTTATCGGATGGCACTTTCGGCTGATCAAAATGGCAGCAATGATAATGAACTTCTTATGTTATTATCAATGAGTGTAATTTTTCTGATTGAAAGACATTATTTTTAAACAAAAATGTACATATTAATATTGAAGCATAGATATACGGTATTAGGCTGACACGGACCTTTCGCTTTAACGATATCTCGTTACGCCTTCCTAAAGGTGATTATCCGGTAAGACTTCCGTCATTTAAATGATGGAGATGAATTTATGAAATACAATATATCAAGAGAAAAACTGACCTAAATAAAATCCTGCTCTTCTTGTGGAAACGCTCTCGTCTAGGAATGTCACTCCTAACGAATACAGTGCAGGCGCACCAATACCAAAGAGACACTGGGCAAATATGAAAAAATACCAGTTCCGAGACAAGGTGGCGATCGAAGTTTGTCCTCCGTTACAGTCTGTACCATTGGAGTTTCCCGGACACAGTTTAGATGAACTTCCCTGTCCATATTCATAGGGTCCCGTGATAAAATGAGGGATGGTAAAGATGACACTTGCTAGACCAAGAGTGAACATTCCACAGGCCAACCATCGTGGCTTACTACCTTGACTGCCAAGGAAAGATACTAAGACGATAACAAATGCAGCTACGATGTCATAAGTCGGTGGAATGAGTCCTGACTGAGAGCTGGACAGTTGAAATCTCCTCTCGATGCTTGTAATTGCAACGTTTACCAACCCATTACACGTGCTTCCGTGTAAAAGATTATAACAACAAAGAATGATCAAGAGCCATCGAGCTGAATTACAACAGTTGAGAGACGATGGTCTGAAGCTAAACCAGCCACAATCTGTTCGTCGTCGCCCTCTTATCTCTTGATTGCAGTTGGAATTCCTCTGAACATAAGAAAAACAGTTGAAAAAAAGTGTTATAGATAGATAAATAATATAGCTGTTTACCTTAACATGCATGAAAACATTAGCTTATAGATTATTTAATTCGACAATCGATAACCAAAATCGATGAGATTCTTTAAACAAAAATGCAAGATTGGGATGAGTTCTGTTCATTTAGGTACTTTTTGTCACTATAATATATTCATGTGACAACCAACGCAAACGTTGTATTGGAAGAATTGCATTGTGGGAAGAACACTATACCCCTCTTGGGTTAAGTAGTCGACTGTCTACTTTGCACTATCACTTAAATCCGCTCCTGGGTAGGCTTCATCAATCCTTTCAGTTGCCTCCAATTTATATAAGTCAGTATTTCTTAACAAAAGGCAACCCAATTAAAACGAATGCGCACAATAAGCTAAATATAGTAGTCGCTTTGCTATAACGACCACATTATATTTTTTCCACAGAAATGATTTGACAAATCATTTGTGTTTGTACAATTGAATAAAGTTTATCACCATTGTAAAACATGTACAAAGAATTCCAAGTCAAGTCTCGCCCTGGGGTTATCTATATCAAAATGTATTCAAATCTGTCCATTTAGTCGCGCTGCATGAATAACGCAGACGTCTGGTTCAGTCCGATCAAAACCAGTAATCATTGAACTAGAATTTCGCGGTTCTCGGCTTTCGCGATTCGTGACGGGGGCTTGTTAGGTTACGTACGGAACCTTATCAGACGTGACCTGCAGTGTTAGTAAACTTTTGTAACCTACCTAGGGCCCTGTTTAAATACCCCAGGGCCCCTTTGCAACTTAAGTCCACTTTATTGACCTCCCCAGAGTCTAAGGCCCTAACTGCCACAATATCCCTTCTCAACTACACAAGATCCCCTTTTCATCTGTCTCAGAGCCCCTTCCCAGCTGCCACCGAGCATCCTTCTCAAGTAACTAAATTTCTCCTCATCTAACACAGGTGCCCTTTCCCAACTAACCCAAATATGGCCAATTCCCAAATACTCATGGGTCTCCGTTCCAGACAACATGATCTTTTCTGAACTAACCCAGATTTCTCTTCCCAATTACCCCAGGTCCACTTCCCCAACTATCCCATGTTTCTCCTTCCAAACCACCCCAGGGTTCTCCTTTCCCGAACAACCCCATTTCATGCCTCTACAGCACTCCAGCACTGAGTTACTAATACTTCCAGTTGAAGCATAATTTAGTTCTTGAGGTCCCTTTTGGGAAATTGTTTGTCTCAGAAGTTTAATATGAGCCGAAATTGAGTTCTAAGGCCTACATATTTCCTCCAAATCCATTTATAAGGCCCTAATTTAAAAGACAAAAATCAGTTCCCAAGTCCCTAAGTTCAAAAGTCGGGCAACGCACATCCCTACCCAGAGTGCCCCCCCGGGCTCTCGCCCTCTCACACTCTCCCTTTTTTCCTCAGCTGAATTTGAGCCAAATTTTAGTTCAAAAGCCTCCAAGTTTCCTCCAATTTTTTGTGTCTAATTCTAAGGGCCCTATTAAAAGACAAATCAGTTCCCAAACTCTTAAGTTGGAAGTCGGCCACACAAATCCGTACCCAAAAAAGTTGAGTGCCCTACTCACCCCCACCCCTCACTCTCATACTATCACTCTCTTTGATTCTTTACAGCCCACATTTCCAATCTACATGTACATAGTCTTCCAAATACCTAAAAAAAATATATTGACAACATGTCATGTTTAAGATATCAAATTGGACTGATTTTTTCTCATTTACAACATTTTTTGATTATAACTAACTCTATCCACGGCATAAGCAAAATTATTTAAATTGTATATATTAGTTAGCAAGAAATAAACATTGTCAATTATGGCAATAAATAGTATAGACAAATCCGACCAGCCAAATGATGGTCAGAATTGATCCGCCATTACTGGGGGGCCTCCAACCCAAAACCTACCCAAATCTTTTGTACGTCTGTACCACGCTTGATTAAGTGTAATTCAAAAGCTACACGTAATCTGCACATTTGGGTGAATTCAAGCAGGATGCACCCCAGCTATGGCTGCCAGTGAGGTGTTGGAATGTGCGAAATCGGATTCGTGTATAGGCCCATGCATAGCAGGGAAGTCCCATGGAGCAGAGCGCTTAAGTGGCCAACTGACACGATGTATTATGGGATATTGGATTTCATGACTTGATTGTTCTGCAAAGCATTAAGATGCCACAAATTAGGGTGATAAGCTTTATGAGATTAGAATATTTAATCTATTTCACCATATCCCATAACACAATAGATGAGCTCTCAGACTGCATGCACAAATTGTGATGTTACACTATTTTACCAGCATTAGTTTGGATAATTTGACACAATGTATTATGGGGTATTGGATTTGTTTCATTGATTCTTCAACATTCTTTAGTCCACAATGTAAGTTGAAACCATCTTGCAAAAAAGGTAACATTCTGGTCCAATTAAAAAAACAACAACTTATATTCTTCTTCAGTAATACATCTAAAATATTCTGTGTTATAAATCATCCCCAAATACCTTCAGGTTCCCAATAGTTTATATTTTATTCACCCCTCTCTCTATCCGAGCACACTCATTATATGTTTTCTCAATATGATACCCCCCATTAAGGAACATGGAATATTCCACATTGACAAGTCTCTAGATATACTTCATTTCTTGAAACTACTTGCCTCACAAATCGTCCAAAATTCCACCTTTTTCCTTCACAAAAAAACAAAACAAGCCTTTCGGCCCTGGAGAAGACTTCAACACATAACATATCCAATTTATAGCTCCAAACACCGCTTCCTCTATTCAAAACCGTTCACAGAAGTCCAAATTTTTCTCACAATGCAAAAGGCGGTACCTACCCCCAATACGTGCACACTTACTGTCTTCTGTCAGCACATTTTTGGATTTTCAAAAGTAGAACAATTCCAATATACAGACTAACGTCTGATAATGAAATATGTCAAACTCTCAAAGTTACAAGAGTTACTATGTACTTACACAGTATAAGTGATGCATGTTTAGAATCGTCTGTTAATAAATTTACAATTGCGTTCAGAGATTATGCTTGTGCCATCTTCTGTAGATTTCGCTTAAGTTTCTAAAATAAAACCAACTTCAATGGTATTTTTGTTTCTACATAGGATTTGTCGACGGCTATGACGGCCGTGTCCCGGCCGTGTCCTCATTTCCTATAGGCCCTGCGTTAATAAAAATTCCTTTAAAAAGGAAAGGGGCGCCCAAGGAGTGAGTCTTGTTTGGGTTTATCTATGTGGTTGGGAAATACTTATGTAAGAAAGAAACGGTAGACACAATATCAGATTGAATTCGTGAGGTTTTATTGCAACTTGCTTAGTACAAAAGTGTTTGAAATAAGTATAAAAAATATATATATTGAAATACAAGAATATAGTATGAACAGTTTAGTTGTTGGTGAACCTTATCAGACGTAACCTAAAAAAAAAAAAAAAAAAAACAAAAGGCGGTACCTACCCCCAATACGTGCACACTTACTGTCTTCTGTCAGGACATTTTTGGATTTTCAAAAGTAGACCAATTCCAATATACAGACTAACGTCTGATAACAACCAAATTTACTCACTCAATTTATATAGTGCAATACCTGTGTAATCTGTGTTGGAAATGGCGGATGATTGTTTTAAGAATTGACGGACTTTTTATATTGCTTTAAGAATTGACGGACGTTTTACATTGCTTTAAGAATTGACGGACGTTTTATATTGCTTTAAGAATTGACGGACTATTACTGTAAGAATTGAGGATTATTTACTTTAAGAATTGAAGGCGTAAATGGCGGATTACTGTTTTCTCTATTAAAGAATTGAGAAGAGTTGGGGCGTGTGCTAAAAGAAATGACTTATTACTAAATTAAATTGCTATTGCTTAATTTGCTTTACGAATTGATGAATATTATTTAAAGAATTGAGAAGAAATGAGGACGTGTGCTGAAAGAAATGGCGGACTATTGCTTTAAGAATTGAGAACTCTTGCTTTAAGAATTGAGAACTCTTGCTTTAAGAATTGAGAACTCTTGCTTTAAGAATTGAGAACTCTTGCTTTAAGAATTGAGAACTCTTGCTTTAAGAATTGAGACTCTTGCTTTAAGAATTGAGAACTCTTGCTTTAAGAATTGAGAACTCTTGCTTTAAGAATTGATAACTCTTTAAGAATTGAGAACTCTTGCTTTAAGAATTGAGAACTCTTGCTTTAAGAATTGAGAACTCTTTAAGAATTGAGAACTCTTGCTTTAAGAATTGAGAACTCTTGCTTTAAGAATTGGGAACTCTTGCTTTAAGAATTGAGAACTCTTGCTTTAAGAATTGAGAACTCTTGCTTTAAGAATTGAGAACTCTTGCTTTAAGAATTGAGAACTCTTGCTTTAAGAATTGAGAACTCTTGCTTTAAGAATTGAGAACTCTTGCTTTAAGAATTGATAACTCTTTAAGAATTGAGAACTCTTCCTTTAAGAATTGAGAACGCTTGCTTTAAGAATTGAGAACTCTTGCTTTAAGAATTGAGGACTCTTGCTTTAAGAATTGAGAACTATTGCTTTAAGAATTGAGGACTCTTAATTGAGAAGAATTGAGTGCGTACATACTAAAACAAATGGCGGGCTATTGCTTTATTATTGAGGACTAAAGAACTGACGGCGTATGCTAAAATAATGATCCTAATATTTCGGAAAGATTCGACTCTGGAAGAAATTTGGAGTTTTGTCATTTCTGTCCTTAAAGGAGATCATCACGCTATGCTTTTCTTATTGTTCTCGCTGGGTTGATGGGAGCGGCCATGTTGCCAACAAATAAAGCAGGTGTGTGATGGAATGTTAGAATTTTAGCGGATTATATAGTGTGTCTCACAAAATGTCAATGTATTCTAATTTTTAAAAAGCGGGACTAAATGTCAGCCAAAACGCTATTCAGCATGTATTGCAAGAGTAGAGCCATTCATATTAGAATCCCTCAATGCCACATGCTATACAATCACTTGAAATTCCCCGCGTAAAAGACCTTCAATACGTATCTTGGAATGACACTATTTTGCTATCTGGCCAGCTGGATGGTGATGTGGGACAGGTGGGACTTCAATAATGGCTCTATTCTTCATTGGGATACTGCGGTAAAGTCTTTACATCCGAAGTAATGAGGCCTATTCGTTATTTTTATTGAGGTTAATCTGTGAAGTATAGTTATTTCTTCATTGGAATATATTCAATGCAGATGTGCGTCGATTCAAAGGCAGACAAACCTATTAGACATATTAGATACAATCATCATGGGACAAACTATAGACATGACGTAGCAATGGCCGCGAGATGGCCAAAACGTCACTATGGTCGTGAGATTATTGGTAACATGGATGCGCCTATTAGTTCCCGATTTCAGTTTGGTCTTCTAATTAGCTAATTAATTTATTGTAATATCATCAATGTTGAGAATCGTTTCAACATAATTTATCACATATGTAAACTAAAAATCAGGGTGTTATGTCCCTTTAAACGGGAGCTAATGGGACGGAAATTGCAACACAGCTATGGGGCACTGTGATACAAGCATTTGTTAGAACACGAAAATTCACTATCAAAATCAACCGAAAGTGTGAAAATTAGTTCGAGGAGGTACTGAATCACTATCATAGTTACCTGATTGGGGAGCAAAAAAGCACAGGATCTACATATCTGTCCGCGTTGTCCTGTCTCCAGGAAAACATAATCCGGAACTTAATGAAATCTTTTCCTGTGTTCATCCATACATATTTCCATGGAATAAACTCAAAACCAGTTAAACCGTCGTGTCTGATACAATAACATATATGTGCGTTATTTATTACCTTTCACTGTGTCGTGACTTGACTTATGCGCTATTGTACTACTACCGTACATTTAATATGTTAATGTTATCATATTACACGTTGCGTGACTATAAAATATGTTGTGAAGTATTGTGTATTCAGTTCACTTTGAAAATCATTTCTTATTCAATTTAATTGTTTGAAAACGCGATTATGTTTTCAAATATCATGAAGTATCTTGATTTTTACCAAACAAATTTTCTTTTCAAAATATATACCGGCTGTTTCCAGAAAAGTTAAACGAAGAGTTTGATTTCAAATCCAATTTAAAGGGATTGGAAATATATATTTTTTCAGATGATTATTTAATCAATGATTTGTTCCCTTTCTAGTGCTCCAGGTGGCAGCAGCTGCATAGCACACATTCTTGGACTGCTGCAAACGGGTGCTTCCATATGGTGACACCCTTTTCTGACATACTTATCTGATACCCTATGAATTCGGAAACCTTAACGGAATAAACCACACAAACCGTGTAGTTTATTCCGTTAAGGTCCGTTAAGGTTTCCGAATTCATAGGGTGTCAGAAAAGTATGCCAGAAAAGGGTGTCACCTTATGGAAACACCCGGTGCAAACATTCGAAACAGGTGTTTTTACTTCCCTTTCTGTTGTTATGCAATTGCCTCTTCAAAGCATTACCTGTGTTCAAGATTTCTAGGTTTTTAGTCCTGAACAGCAAAATAAACCGATGTAATTTGAGTCCCCATGACAGAATGTCGTAGATTGCATGTTAACATAATTATACAGAATAAACTGTGACCTTGTAGACTGAGGCTGTTGTATAGTGCTGAAACCAATGATGCGTACAGTGCACAATGAAGAACACAATAGACAGATGGATGACAGACAGAGCACTCAGTCACACGGACATTCTATTTTATGACACCTGTAAATATTATTTTGAAGGGATAAATGGTACCAGAAATGATTTAAATTCGTAGACAAAAAAGAAATATGAGGACACTTTTCGTTTGCATGCTTCAACATGGAAGAACAAAACTGCAAGTAAAACATCAGGGAAGCCCATATGATACTCTTATCATGTTACATCCTGACATTCTTATTAAAGAAGTAAGAACTGCAAATTGGTAGAGACCTTGAGGAAAGACAACAAAATGTTATCTTTTATTCTCTATCTAATATCGTGTTATATTGGATGTGCTTTCCAATATTTTGATTAGTGGATGCCGGTGTCATATACTACAGTGTCCGTGTGACTGAGTGTCCTACCACCCATCTGTCTATTGTGTTCTCCATTGAGTGCTGTACGGTCATTTGTTTCAGCACTGTACCCAAATGGCCTCGTCTACAAGGTCACGGTTTATTCCGTACATGTTGCTATGGTAGCTAGGACACTCTCTTATGGGGGACACTCAGCCTCTTTACACCGGTGTAAAGAAACTGAGTGTCCCCTGAGAGAGTGTCCTAGCTACCATAGCAACATGTACGGAATAAACCGTGACCTTGTAGACGAGGCCATTTGGGTACAGTGCTGAAACAAGTGATGCGTGCAACACTCAATGGAGAACACAATAGCTATAGGTGAGCGGTGGGACACTTAGTGACACGGACACTCTATATAGTCCAGATGCCGGCCAGTTTACTTAGAAAATATTACTATAGTTAGTTTTTTTGTGGATTTGGCTTCCTTAGACCATCCATTATAAGAAATCAACTGCTGACAGTCCATCAGCATTGAGCAATTTTAGATATTCGTAAAAAACAAAATGGCCGCCAAAATGCCATATTTTAGCGAAATATTATCAAGAAGGTTGTGTTTTTCTTAGTAAAGCAGAGGAAAATATTATCTTATAGTATTAATGGGATCATGAAAGATACAAGCTATGTTAAAGATTTCAAGATGGCAGTTAAATATCAAAATTGTGACCAAAAACAAAATGGCCGCCAAAGTACCGCATTTTTGTGAAATATCACCAACGAGGTTTGTTATAAAAAAAAAAAAAAAAAAAAATAGCTCTCACACAAAAAAGCTGGACACAGTACTCAACGAGACCATGAGAACCATTACTGGCTGCCTTCGTCCTACTCCATCTGAGTTTCTACCAGTGCTTTCAGGCATTGCACCTGCAGTGCTTCTAGTCCGGATGCCGGCCAGTTTACTTAGAAAATATTACTATAGTTAGTTTTTTTGTGGATTTGGCTTCCTTAGACCATCCATTATAAGAAATCAACTGCTGACAGTCCATCAGCATTGAGCAATTTTAGATATTCGTAAAAAACAAAATGGCCGCCAAAATGCCATATTTTAGCGAAATATTATCAAGAAGGTTGTGTTTTTCTTAGTAAAGCAGAGGAAAATATTATCTTATGGTATTAATGATATCATGAAAGATACAAGCTATGTTAAAGATTTCAAGATGGCAGTTAAATATCAAAATTGTGACCAAAAACAAAATGGCCGCCAAAGTACCGCATTTTTGTGAAATATCACCAACGAGGTTTGTTATGCCGTAGTATAAGCCTGGCAAATGTTAACATGTTATGAATGACACATAACAGGGAACAATCCGTGTCAATTTATTATATTTTATTCACAGAATATAATATATTTTAAGATGGCGACCAAAACATGGCTGCCAAGGCACCGAAGCATCACGTTTTTTTAATTTAACCAATTTCGTTCTCTCAGGGATGGCTGAAAAATAATTACTTCAAGTTTGGCAAATGTGCCATACTTATAGATTATTTGTGTTCTTTAAATGGCTGTTAAATATCAAGATATCTAGACAAAGATAATAAGTGGCCGCCAAACTTTGTGAAATATTACTGGCAAGTTTTGTTTTTTCTCAGTATACACAGCAAGATTCCTACTCACGGTGTAACCCAGAGCTTAGGCTACTCCATGGGTACTCTTAGCTCTACTTTAAAGGTACCCCCTCGATGCACTATTGATGCAGTACCTACAACTAAGTACTTGTAAAGTATACGAACCACTGGATGGATATCAGCTATGTTTACCGTAGCAGTACCCATCCTATAGTGTACTCTGCAGTTGCCTGCAAGGTGACTGACAGGTACCCATGTAAGCCACCAGTAGTGGAGTACCTCTGCAGCTACTCCACGGGAGTACCTTCACAGGTACTCCCCTACCAGCTACCTAGTAGGCAGCACATTGGACCATAGAGGGAAAAAAAAAAAAAAAAAAAAAATTACTTCAAGTTTGGCAAATGTGCCATACTTATAGATTATTTGTGTTCTTTAAATGGCTGTTAAATATCAAGATATCTAGACAAAGATAATAAGTGGCCGCCAAACTTTGTGAAATATTACTGGCAAGTTTTGTTTTTTCTCAGTATATGCAGTTCTCTCCTGGCTAGGGTTTCTTTTTTGTGTGAGTCCTTAAATTAGAATCATTCCCTGACTGGGGTTTCATTTTGATTTGTGTTCTTTGATATGTGTTCTTTCATCTAAAGTGTTTCTTAACCAAGGTTTCATTTTGGTATGAGTCCTTTCATGAGACCTTTTCCCTGACCAGGTTTTTTTTTTGGTAAGTCCTTTAATGAGGAGCCCTCTCCATGTGTGTTATACGAAAATCACTCGGTGAAAATCATCCAGTCACCAAGTACAAGGCACAGTTTGGGTGCTCCGAAATCTCCTTGTTGCACGCTTTGAAAGACACAAAAGCTGTCCAGAAAGAATTTTTTAGAACCAGTGGTTTTTTTTTTTGCATATTGGAATGGCTACCAATGTATTAGATCACACCTGAAGTGAATAGCCAATAATGCTGTCTTATGTATCACCCCCACCAAACCATTATATGATGATTTAGTATGTATCTAACATTCTGCAGGTGTGTGTTGAAAGTTCCAGTGATACTAAAATCTCACCTTTAATGGACAAGCTAGTGTCTCTCTTAACAGGCTGAATGCCACCACACTAATTTATTCTACATGCCTTGAGCAAGATTGATGTTGCCTGCAATATGGTCAATAAAGTGCTTGGTTCAGTGCGCGTCTGCGATATCCATTTATATTATATGTTGTGGTTTTTCTTTGTTTCAAGATCCTGTCTATTATGGACGAAACGTCCCGTCTCCTGGACGCAGTACGCCCCATCCCTGGAAAGGAACACATGCTCAAGTGTGCCCTCAACTGCCTGCAACTCCTTCAGCTAACCATCGAAACAGGACCTCTTTTTCATTGATCTGGTCAGAGGTCAAGGTCAGGGGCCTGGTGAGTCAAATGGATGACCTGCTGATGGCCATCAATCCAAGGACAGGAAAGGCTGACCACTTGGTCAACATTGCAAAGTAAGTTTATTAAGGAAATGTGGGTTGTAAACAAGAATGCTGTTGGCAGTGTTGCTGGGTGGTGACAGGAGTTTTGTAACTGTTTCTAACTCAATGCACGACAAACGGCATTTGATATAGCGGCTTCTCAAAACAAGGTCAGAGCGCTTTACAAATAGAGAGTAATTAATTAAGCTGAAAACTAGTAATACAACTGTATTTGCGATAAAAGATGAACCATGAGATAAGTACTAACATCAAACTATAAATTAAAAAAAAAAAAAGAAAACAGCTCATAATCAATACATGTGAGGCAATACAAACAAAACAAATCATTAAGCACACGATCAACTCTTAGAATAGTGAAATTTTAGAGCTTTCCTTACCAGTAAACAATGGCCTGAGTGGCGAACAGAGATAGGTAAAGCGTTCCCATAGACTAGGGGCCCATTGCTGAAAGCCCTGTCAACCACTGACTTTTTTGTGCGGGAAACAGTGATGAGCGTCTTGTCATCTGTAGAACGCAATCCTGGCCTTCCAGGAATATTACAAAGAGAGGTATTCCGACAAGTAAGATTGCAATTGTCCAGAAATACCCTTGTAATTTAAGAAGCATAAGCTTAAAAGACAACGCGCTCACTAAATGGTAGCCAATGGAGCTCTTTAAGAATGGAGTGGTGTGGCTGTTGTCCTTCTATCAGATCTGAACAACCGCCTGGGCTGCTCTATTCTGCACAATCTGAAGTTTCACTCCGATCTCTGGCCGACATTCCCTACAAAAGTGAATTGCATAGTCAATGCTAGATAAAATCATGAACGGACGAGATTAGATGACAACTCTCAAATGTGATAAATCGGCGGATCCGGTAAATATTGCTAAGGTGGAAGTTAACAGACTTAATATGTACCTTTACTGTCATCATAGACATTGTCTGATCAAACACACACCAAGGTTTCTACAATTGCGCGAGGCTGCTGTGTGAACATCCACTGTCCGACTCTGCGTGTGGTATAATCTTTGCGCGACGTGTGTTAATAGGATTAACAGCGATGAAACATTCTTGTTTACAGCGCATCCACTCTAGTCCGGATGCCGGCCAGTTTACTTAGCAAATATTACTATAGTTAGTTTTTTTTGGATTTGGGCTTTTTAAGACCATCCATTATAAGATCAACTGCTGACAGTCCTCATCAGTGAGCAATTTTATATTGTAAAAAACAAAATGGCCGCCAAAATGCCATATTTTTAGCGCGATCGTGCTGTATCAAGACGGTTTTGTTTTTCTAGTAACAGAAGGAACATATCTTATGGTATTAATGGGATCATGAACATACAAGCGATTTTAAAGATTCAAGATGGCCGTTTAAAAATATCAACATTGTGACCAAACAAAATGGCCGCCAGTACCGCATTTTTGTGAAATATCACCAACAGTGTGTTATGCCGGAGTTTATAGGCCTGGACAAATGTTCCATGTTATGAATACACATAACAGGGAACAATCCGGGTCAATTATTATATTTGATTTCACAGAATATAATATATTTTAAGATGGCGACCAAAACATGGCTGCCAAGGCACCGAAGCATCACTTTTTTTAATTTCACCATGTCGTTCTCTCAGTGATGGCTGAACAAATAATTACTTCAAGTTTGGCAAATGTGCCATACTTATAGATTATTTGTGTTCTTTAAATGGCTGTTAAATATCAGATATCTAGACAAAGATAATAAGTGGCCGCCAAACTTTGTGAAATATTACTGGTAAGTTTTGTTTTTTCTCAGTAATGCCTTTCTCTCCTGGCTAGGGTTTTCTTTTTTGTGTGAGTCCTTAAATTAGACTCAGTCCTGACTGGGGTTTCATTTTGATTGTGTTCTTGATAGGTGTTCTTTCATCTAAAGTGTTTCTTAACCAGGTTTCATGTTGTTATGAGTCCTTTCATGAGACCTTTTCCCCTGACCAGGTTTTTTTTTTGGTAAGTCCTTTAATGAGGAGCCCTCTCCATGTGTGTTATACGAAAATCACTCGGTGAAAATCATCCAGTCACCAAGTACAAGGCACAGTTTATATCAATTGTCATGACAACCAATCAGTTTTTCGCTGTAAAATGACTTCATACTATCAATTTGTACCCATTTTCCGATCTAATTGTTAGAAACCTATTGTCAAACAATGTTAGTGGATTTATAGATACCCCATAACCTTTTCATCGTATTTATAGTAACGTAAAACGCGTAAGTTGACCTGTTTGTTGGGCCATATCAAAACAAAGCTAATTCACAGTCAAAATTGCCGGTAATTCCATAAAAAGAAATATAATTTCTTCTCATTTATGGGTCAATTAGCATTAACTTGGTCATTTTTATTGAGAATATGATATGTTTGGCTTATATCACTTAAATCCCTAAATGCTATTTTTTTGCCACTTTTCACGCAGCGGACCATGCCTTGTGCCCCCTAGATCTAACAACACCCAATATAGTGCTGCAGCACCAACCATTTAGGAGATATACGGGCCGGAATTAATAAACATTGTCATCATAGCTAAAATTGGACCGTAGGGCATTGGGAGTTCAGAAAAAATGGGTGATGACAACATTAAAAAGTGGTGGCAATGCATACGACGGCCATTTTCAAAATGGAAAGCCATCTTAAAGCCAAAAAACACTAAAGAAGGGACAGTTTTGATATAAAAAGTGTTTTTTTTTTTTTTTTAAGAAGTTCAAAACAATTATTCCCCAAACGATTAAAATGGTGCATATGCCGATAGTTTCCAAGATGGCGGACATGTTTATTGACACAACTCTAACATTTCTAATATATAGCCGATGAAGTTGATTGTGGTGTCAAATTTAAAGCTTTTTCGGGTCCAAGGAGTTCAAGGAAAGCTATTTACAAAATGTAAGATGAATATAAAAGTAATGGCAGTTTGCATACGTCACTATTTCCAAGAGGGAACATATAAAGACAAAATGTTTCTTCTAGTACTATACCGCACCTAGGATGACGATTTTGGTGACAAAGTGGATGTTTTTTTGGGTCAAGGATTTTACAGCAATATTCTAAAATGTCAGGATGACTCGCGAAGTTGTTATTCATGGACTACATATGTGACACCCAAAATAGACAACATTGATTACTCCTATTGGATTTACCCAAAAACATTTATATCGGAATTGCATGGATTTTATATTTAGGCCTGTATTATTTTAATAGAAATATATTTGTTTCTGTCAGATATGTCAAGAGGTAAAATGGTCCCGAATGTCGAACAATTAAATGGCTTAAATGGTCATGGTCCGTGCACAACTATTGGTAATCAATTTTGGGGTTTGTTCATAGGGGCCATAAACCACAGTAGGAGGTTCTAAGGAGGAGGTGTTACTGAGGATTCTGTGTTGTATTAATTTATCAAGCCTCTGGGTTAATATATTTTATCACTTTTCACATAGCTGACATGCAGTAAGTTAACACTCTTGGGTACTTGTACTTAAAATATTGGGCTATCTTGGAAAAAAAAAGTGACAAATGCAAAAAAACAACACTTTTAAATTCATCCTAAGTTTTGAGAATAGTTTTATTGAACTATGAACCCAGAAAACACTCATTTGACACCAAAATCATCTTCTAGGTGATATATAAGAAATATATCACTGTTTCTTGACGAGATGTCGACCAATGATGAAAAAATAGCCATGTATTATAAAATTTCCATGACTCAGACAATTCTGGCAATTGGATATTGAATATCTTGACCCAACAACATAAATTTCAACCTAAGTCACCAATAGTAGTATATATCTTAAAATGGCGGCCATTTGGAAAAATGTTGGGTTATAGCAAATTGCCATCACTGTTCATTTTTGGTCATAACGTATTTTCATGAATACACAACCCAATGATCAGATTTTAAGCCCTGTTTGCAAAGATTATTATTCCGGCCCTGGTTGGCAGAAATCTAGGGCCCTTTTTTAACTGATGCTGCAGCACTAATACCGCTACCTCTTTTTTGCAGTATCGTCAGGTTGCTAGTCATTTTCTTCTAGGGACTTAAGGGACATAGAAACAAGAAATAAAATCCCATGCAATCATTTATGTACTTTTGAAGGCAATATTCATGTCGTGGATGATATCAGTAAGATTAGCACCGGGGTAACCCCCACTTTGGAGGTGACGCGTATGTAAGGATGTTTAGACCCCCATTTTCAGCATCATTGTCCACTTGTCACCCAAAGACCCTTTTTTCTCCAACTTTTACCAATCCCACCCAAAGACCCCTATTTTGATTAGTAGCATGAATGTGCTCAGAAAGGACATTCCAGATGCCAGCAGTTGAAGGAATAAATGATCCCTGATGGCTGACATGTTAGATCTTGGGTCTCAACTGCGAGGTCATGAGATCGTACAGACTGCCAGCGATGAGGGTCTATATACTCGGAGTGTTGGTCATCAATTGGCAAAGTAGTTCAGGAGCTCCCTGATAGAACATGCGGTGGAAGAGAGTAGTTCAAGGCTCCAACTGCTCTTCAGTGTTTTAGTGGGTAAATACATTGAACTTGATACTCCTCTGGCAATCCAATTATACGCTTAGCTCTATTCTGGATATCTTTGTTGAAAATATCGAAGATTGGACGTACTTACTGGCATTTGGAGTTCTATTCTTCAGGTTGTGGTATGTAACATTATGTGTAACATAAGCTGATTTATAAGGTAAAGATATTAAATAAGATATCGTGTGGGTGTATGTCTATCTATCTAAATGCTGTTCATCATGTAGCGCCAAATGTCCTAGTCCGTCATTAAGTTCAGGATGTCAGATGGATCCTGTTGGATGTCTCGAGCATTCACATCATTATCAACCTATCTGCACAGCAGATGGTAGCCAACTCAAAGAGGTCAAGTATCTAGGGTCCTATGTTGCCGACAGCAAGAAAGACTTCCTGTCACGCAAAGGACAAACTTGGAATGCCTGCAATAAACTACACCACTTATGGCAATCTGGTATCTCCAATTCAACCAAGCTGAAATTCTTTAGAGCCTGTGTAGAGAGTATCCTGTTATATGGATCTGAGACCTGGACCATGAAGAAAGAGCTAGCTACAGGATAGACTGGATGGCACCTACACCAAGCTTCTTATGCGAGTACAAAACATATCCTGGCGTGGGCACAAGACCAAAGCACAGATATATGGAGATATCCCTCCAATTTCATCTTCTGTTGCCCAACGCCGTGCACGATTTGCCGGTCACTGTCATCGTGCGATTGACCAAGTAGTCTCAGACGTCACATGTTGGAAGTTACCATGCCAAAACAGGGGTCGTCGCCCCTTTAACTACATTGATGTGATTGCTCGAGACATCCAGCAGGATCCATCTGACATCCCCAACCTAATGACAAACAGGGACATTTGGCGCTACATTGTGAACAGCATCTCGGCTGCGGCCGTTAGATAGATATAGTTAAAGGGGCGCAACCCCTGATTGGGCATTAACCTCCAACATGTGACTACTTGATCAATCGCATAATGACAGTGAACGGCAAATCGTGCTCAGCATTGGACAACAGAGGATGAAGGGATGTCTCCATATATCTGTGGTTTGGGCATGTGATCATGCCATGATGTTTTGTACTCACATAAGAAGCCCGGTGTAGGTGCCATCCAGTCTATCCTGTAGCTCTTTCTTCATGGTCCAGGTCTCAGATCCATATAACAGGATACTCTCTCCATAGGCCCTAAAGAACTTCAGCTCGGTTAAATTGGAGATAGCAGGTTACCAAAACTGGTATAGTTTTTTTTTGCAGGCATTCCAAGCGTGTCCTTTGTGTGACAGGTCTTTTTTCTTGCTGTCGGCATAATAGGACCCTAGGTACTTGAAGTCCCTCACCTCTTTGAGTTGGGTACCGTCTGTAGTGCAGGTTGATGATTATCTTCCTCATTGACAGTGATATTCCGTTTTCTTGCCATTTAGATGTAGGCATTTAGATGCATAATTCTCAAGTGATGTTAGTAGATCTTGTGCACCTCATGTCAGATCGGCTGTTAGAGCTAGATCATCTGCGTAGTCAAGGGCTGTGAGATGCTGACTTTGGTGACGTCTAGAACGTCTTTGTGTATATCTAGTGTTGTGTTATGTTTTGGTATGTCACCTTGTATTTTGCTTTCCTTAAAAAAAGCTTTTTTCTTCCCGCAACTCGTCATTACTAGATAGTCAACAATAACGACATCTATACAAAAGTTAAAGACTATCTGGCCATGATCATCAGGACTATGTTGCTCCTGGTCTTCCAGTTCTAGTTGTCCATACATTTGTTCTAGCCTCTGTCAGTGTGGTTGCCTTTGTTTGTCCATAATACATGGGTGTGAATACTGACGGTGGCCTGTCGCCGGGGGGGGGGAGCACTCCCATCTTGGAAGCTACGCATTATGTAAGGCTGTTAAGACCTCCCTTTTCAGCATCGTTGTCACCCAAAGACCCCATATTTGTTTTTTAAATTTCACCCAAAGACCCCATATTTTGTGCAAATTTTACCATTGTCACCCAAAGATCCCTATTTTGGGAGAACATTTTGAAAATTTTCACCCGAAAACCTTCATTTTTTAGAAAATTTGGCGAAAATTTCACCCAAAGACCCCATTTTTTCGAAAATTTTGCCAATTTGTCACTCTGAAAGCCCATATTTTGGTGCAATTTGGCTGTCTCTCACCCAAAGACCCCTATTTTTTCAGTCCTCTGTCACCGAATGCCCAGGGTTTGGAAGCACGAGCCTTACACCCATATCCATTTCATAGGTGAGTGCCCCCAGGCCTGTCGCGTTATATCAAGACTTTACCGATGTTGCTGTGGGGTACACATACAGATCCTCGCAGCTGACGAATCAGGTGTATCCCATAATGTTCTTAGTATGGGAAGCGACTGGGTTGTTGTGCTCTTCTATCTCTTGGTTACAATATATACAAGTTTGAATTTCTAGTCAAATTATTCTATTAAGTTATTCTGAAATTGTGTATAATTGATGTATATCATAGTTAGAATTTTAGCTATTGCATGCATTTGTATCTGTAGTTTTAATATGGTATAACTGCTCTTTTTTCTTTGTAAAGCACCTCGAGGGCTCTGCATTAGATGCTATATCAAGATTATTACTTTTATTAATATCTTGCCAATCTGCCTGCCAAATCTAATGACAGTCTATCCGTATTTGAGCACCTTTAACATGGACCCTTGTTAAACATGGTTTAACATTGTCCCCTTGTGTTGTTACATTTATGAGTAAGACGCCATCTTGAATAAGCAATTGGAATGTAAAATAACAAGAAAAATATTAAATTGAGACCTCCAGGTATACTA
>JAMKCH010007260.1:0-32157 GCA_023653785.1 Ophioderma brevispina
ACATAGGCATATGAGCTCCGTAAATGTCGTAAAATATTATCATGGTAGTGGCATAGAAAATGAAGCCATAAAACCAATCGTCTTCATTCACTAATTTGGATTGTTTGACTAACTACACATTCAAGGTCCGTACTAAAACCGTCGCCGGCTATGGTCCGTGGATGAACCGTGCATTTCAGCAAGAAACAACGTACAAAAGTAAAAACTAAAATATAGATAAAAATAAAGATTCCAAAGTAACAAAGAAAGGTGTTTGAGAGTTGTTTACGTGCTTTGATATCTTATAATTTACTTTTTGAAGTGTATTTTCCTAACAGTTAAATGATATGATGAGGGTGCAAAAATATCGCTGTGCTTAATAGGTGATGCAATATGTTTTCTATGAATTTAAAATTTTAAAATTTATGTAGCTGTTATTGTTGTGTTACATGTCGGCCAGGGCTTGTCAGTCTCATGATACCTGCTATCTTTGTTAACTTTGTTACCCTCGTTAACTGAGATATCGCTAAACACGGCCAATAAACTGGCGGTTCTTCATTAAACCAATCACTTAACGTTGATACCTTTCACGCTAGTAATTCTACACAAAACAGTGCCAAGGTTCCCCTTGAGAGATCAAAATCAAATCATATCATAGTTATCCCTCTATATAGTCCGGTGTCGACCCATATGACTTTGCGCAAGCGTCCACACAAATTGTTTTGATGGTTCTAGGCAACTTGACCGCTGATTGCCAAATTGGATGATGCACTTGGCATATGGAGCATTGTGAGATAGGAGGGGGGTAGTTTTGGTTGTTTAGGTAGTTGGGGTAGTTTAACAGGGGTAAAATTGAAATGTTTCATGTGGATTTGAAATACAGGGTGTCTCAGAAAGAAACGTTACCCTCCAGAAAGGCCATTTTGCTTTCTAATCAATTCTTACCCTCGTTTTAGCTGGATATTATGAAAATATGATTTTAGAACATATGGTGAAACAAGAAAGAAAACGGTTATGAATAGAAAAAATAATAACCAAACAATGACTATTTCCCTAAAATGAATGAAACAACTTTGTCCACGGCTAGTAATAGCAGAGAAACATGTAAATTGTATTTCTTATGTGGATTTGAGCACACATAGTCCTCAGATTGGAATTAATTGTTCACCATGCAATGCTAAAAAGCACCTGAAAATTGCATTAATTTGTTTTTCAGAATGAAGTGAACTAAATGACTCTCCCCCTGTCTCCCATCATAATGCAAATATTGACTTTGGTTAAAGCACACTTTAATTTCAAAAATGGCATTGGCGCCTGGCTTCTTACATAGATATTCTACTGACCTGATCTTGGGTTTAAAGGACCCTGTCATCCGTGAATGGGGAAACGTTTTTTCCTCAATGTAGGGTTCCTAGTAGATTGGCAATCAAGGGAGAAGACGAAAAAATCCTGGTGGAACACATGGCAAAACACTAAAAAGGGCAAAGGAGGAGAGATATGCATCAAGAAACAGGACAGTCCAGCCGCAAATAATGCTGCAGTGCGTAGTAGAGAATTGAACAATAACTCTTAAAACCAGCAATGACTTGGAATATTGGGTAGATTATTGGTCAGGAGGGTCTTAAACATTTTTATGTTCGGGGCTATTTGCATCCATGGTTCCTCTGCTATTGCTAGCTATGGAAAAAGTAGGTTTGCATCTTTTTAGGAAACAGTTAATTGTTTGGTGATTTTTTCACGTTTCTTTATTGTTTCACCATTTATGTTCATAAAAAGTACATATTTTCATAATATAAAGCTAACATTTAAAACGAGGATAAGCATTGATTAAGTAAGCAAAAATGACCGTTTATGGAGGGTAATAGGGTAACGCTCTTTATGAGACACCCTGTATGTATAGAAGTGGTTATCTTGTCCTAAGGTTTAAAAAAGGATAGTTTGCCATACCTGCCAAACTTTTGTGTTTACACTACAGACCAAAATTGTCAAGGTCATCAGGCGGAATTAAAAATTTACAACGATTTCGATTTGTTTCAAATTGGGTTTCCAATTGTTCGTATGGGAATGTTATTAAACAGAAAAAAATAATTTACTCAGGCAATCATGATAGGTATATAACAGAGGACTGAAAACGATTACCCCATCAGACCCTGTGGACCTCCTCCATTATTTCCCCTTATTTATACCACAAATGTCAACAAAGTGGTAACCTATATTGACATTAATATCAAACAGAATGAAGAATGTGAGACCATTTTGAAAAGAATCTGGTATTGTTTCTCAAAATTGTTTACCCCAGGATGACCTTGAACCATTTTATTAGACTTGTTGTGTTAAAGTAAATGTCCTAGATATAGCAAATTATACCTTTTTTTAATCCATAGGGCCAGATGAACATGACTATAACCTTTTAACCCATTCTGAAGCATTTACAAATTTTACCCCTGTTAATTACCCCATACCCTATCTCAAATGCTCAAGGATGCAAAAGTGGCATCATCCAGGTTAGATTCAGTAGGTCAATCGTTACTAGAAACCATCAAAATATTTTGTGTGGACTCTTGCGCAAGGTTCACATGCAAGTTCTTTGTAATAGTACACATCGATTTCTTTACTCAGATGTAACCCAGATTAAGCTCATCATTAGCTCTACACCAAGGGGACCCCTTTTGAATCCAGGTACTTGGACGTACAATAAGCCATTTGAAATTTACAGAAGTAGATTAAAACAGTTGTTTAATGAAAGACAAGTCTGTAGAATTCTCATAAGTTAGTTTTGAAACTGAAAACAGTAACAGAAAAAGAAGAAAGAAAACATTACAGAAAAAAAGAACGAAAAGAAAACAGCAGTGCGCAAAGATTGTGAATCTCTTGCATTCAATTGAGTAGAGTCCGTACGGACAGTAATGACTCTAAAATGTATGATTTTTTTCTTAATAGGGTGCTTTCAGTCTAGCATTGTAGGGTATTTTAGGATGATCACCTATGCCTTTAATACACAATTTTTTCGATTTCTGATTGAGCAGATCACTGCTATGTCCCATCAGACTGCAATGTAAAAAGGTGTACAACTCAAGGCTGTAACTCCTCAAGGCTTGACAATCTTCATGAAAACCTCCATCCGATTGATACTTAACCATGAGCCGGTTTTATATTATTTATGGTTGCCATGGCAAAATCACCCGGAGCCAATAAAAAAACAGTGGGCGATAATTTAAAAAGTTAACAAGATATCAAACAAATGGGTGCATGGTTTGATAGAACATGTATTCTGCATTATTTGTGCCCAGTGCGTGCAATTTGCATCTTCCGTTATGGAGATAGATCGTTGAGTGTATCGTGTTACGCAATTAAAACACATTTCGAAAATCACTTAATAGTTAAACGTATGGTCATGAGGGCGCTTTCCATTGAAACCCACTGGTAATTAATGCTATCACTTTTGTATAATTATTAATTATCTATTTAGCACACGTTTTATTAAATTTGGGGTCCTAAATAATTTTTGAATCATAAACGTCTAACAAAGAACAGGGCGATCGGCACCCCAAAAAACACACTAGAAATAACTAAGAAACTTCAGGGCGAATGTCAACAAAGGTAAATTTACTGAACCAGAACATATTTAATAATAATTATGGATCAGTTTCAACAAGAAATATATAACTTGACCTTATATTTGCAATTAATTTCGTTAAGTCTAGCAGATTGAACAAATATTGCATGTTAAAAAAGCAATAGGAAACACCACCTTTTTGCAAATCTTTCCATTACGTTTTTCCTTATTATTTACGGGTTTTGTTGTCATAAAGTAGGAACCGAATGTCCTATTTTAATGGAATAAATAATAACATTTTAAAGTGCTAATTTCGAGCTCTCAATTGCCATTACCTTACTTTTGAATATAGAGTGGAGTTTGGTCCTTTTTCTTTACTGATCGTGCGCCCTTAACTGCATTTAATTGCACTATTTAAAAAAACGGTGTGGACCTGCATGGAAATACACAACGCAAATTAACGAACCTCCCGTTTTTGCGGTGTGGTGATCGGTCCAGTGGTGTTAGTCATTTCCCTATGGACATTAGGATATAGCCGTTAAAACAGCGAGTTGAAACAATTAGAGCAGCAAACAGGCTTTGCGGGAACAATTGATATATTCCATAAATTTGGGAGACCATATGGAGATGGGAAATGCTGGGATAAATCGAGACAAAGAAGGCATACGGCCCCCCTAAGTAGGAACTCGACCTATTTAAAATTATTGATGCCTAAATTGGTTCACGAATACGGAACGTCCAGAACACAATTACACAAAAACAACACTCGTAACATTCACCTATCGGTTGGGGTGCTCATAGTGCTCAATAAAAGGTCAGTAGACGTTGTAGCTCAACGGCGTACGCCCATACAGCCCGAAAAATGTAAAAGATGGGAAACTTGCGACTTTTACAAGGTCCACTTAACAAGCCATGGTGCAGTCCTTAAAGATACCTTTGTTCAGCAGCTCAAGAAGACTTCATTGGTCCCTTGACGACAACATATTCCGACCCAAAATAACAATCCGGATGTCATATATAACATATATCCCTAAGGCCTTTCCTTTAACTGTATTTACATGTAATTCTCAAAAACAGAGCGGACTCTACCCTGTTATTAAGTGGGAAATTTCCATTAGATCTAACAAGAGAAGTAACGCTACCTCCCTTTTTGCGCCACCCAGGGTGATCATCAGATTGTCCTCAAGGGACGTTAGGGATATATAGGGCGATGTCATCCCATGCTGTTATAGTGGCTTTTGAAATTTCACATGTGCTAGCGGGCATTGTTCAATACGGTCACGGAAGTTAACTGTCTGAAGCAACAAACAAACATCTCTATGAAGCCTGTATAGAAGATTATAGTGAAAAGTCAACGCCGCTAGGTCACCTACGGCATTCGCGCATGTGTAGTAACATTCAGTGACTGACCTAAGTTACACACAACCGAATCATGCAGTAAATCTGTGTGGACATTGTAAGTGTCATGCCAAACCATTGCTTGACCGCGCCCACATAAATAAACACGGTTCCGGGCATATAATTATGACAGCACTCATACTCCCATTGCCATTTCCAGTTCAAATTGGTTCCACTGCTGGAGGCAAGGGAAAATAGCCATGCAATTCATTGTCAACCTAATTAAAATTAAATGTCTCCTTGCAATGATGACACTGTCGGTTCAGGAATGATCTAAGTAATACCGGACACAGATAGCACATCTCACTAGTCACATTATATCGCGCATATCTACGATTATTTAGGAGTACACTTTTTCACACCTACATTTTCGGGATGACTCATGGCGCAACATTACTGACATAAAAATTAACAACACCAACACTCAACAACGGAAAGGCTTATTTAAATTCTGTTTTCAGCTTCCGA
This sequence comes from Ophioderma brevispina, assembly GCA_023653785.1. NCBI lineage: Eukaryota > Metazoa > Echinodermata > Ophiuroidea > Amphilepidida > Ophiodermatidae > Ophioderma > Ophioderma brevispina. Next base: position 5,402 of record JAMKCH010007260.1, read on the forward strand.
TGCAGAGACCATACCGGATATTTTGCCCATTATCATTTGCGTATAAATTTTGACCACCTGAGATCTAAAAAAGTCTTCTCGAACGTTCATAAACATGCAGAAATTTCAAAAATCTCCCAAGTTTGTATCACAAATATGAGTACCTCAGGAAGGAGAGTAATGAGATGAGCGGCGCTCTTCATTGTAATTTTGTATTGGAAAAGAAGTTTGTACGTGTTGAAAGGGGCACCTCAATTAAAAAAGAACTTGTGTGCACTCGTCTAACTGAGATATCGCTTATAACACGGCCAATAATAAACTGGCGGTTCGGTATAGCCCCTATATTTTGATTAATCAAAACTTAATGGTGATACCATTTAATGACTGAAGTATCAAGAAGTCTTAAAAATGGTTGCCGTCAGCCTTGTTAGTCAATATTATGTGTAGTGAAAAACTGTAAGTTGGATTTGAGAGGAATTACCTGATTTCGTGTTTCAGATAAGATACACAACTTGCCATCAATTGTCGAGTATTCTCTTTATTAAAACCATCCTTTATTAAAACCACCCTTGATTACAACCAGGATTATTATTCAAGTGTGTTAACCGTTGCATCGTTTGATAAATCCAAATTCCCCCATTTTGTAAATAAACCGGCACAGAACTTATTCTTGCCATACTTTTTAAAGCTATTTCCAACGGTTACAGTTATAATAGGTATAGTTTAGTAATATTACCAAAAAAAATGACAAAAATTTCCTTCTTAAAGTATGTCAAAATGGCGGACACAAAAATGGGTTAAATTCTTTATGGGGTCCCACCCTGTATAAATTGATATGACTCATGGTTCGCACACTAGAATTTAGAAACAAAAATGGGCATTTTGAATTTGAAACAAATGATGATTGGGTCTAATACTGCTAAGATCTTCCATCTCTGTCAATCAAAACTATAGGCCAAGGGAATCTCTCAGTGTAAGATTATCTTTTTAGTTGGTGTATAGGTTATAAATGGAATCTCTTTTTCGAAATTTAGGAAAGGCTTGAAGATGTTTTCTATAGTTTTTGAAGGATGCTAAATTGGAATTTTTCCAGCCAACCGCTGCCAACGGTGTGAATTTGGAAAATTAGGGGGTAACATAAATACCGGAAATTTTGAAATCTGGTCAAATTTTGTTTAAACGTACACAATACATTGGTCTCGTTATAAAATGTGTACGTGAACTAGTTTGAATAGTTCCGATTTTTAATTACACACCAACACCCATTAACCGTTCAATGTCATCCTTGGGTAAAACTTTAATTTACAATTTGGTTGAAAGTTCGTTCTTCTTCCTTATTGACAATATTTTACATATGGGTCAAATAGAATTAATGGCAACAAATGTACCAAAGGCTCAATATGAGGCGATAGGGGTCAGCACCTTTACCTCAACATTGTATACCGATCTGTCACCCAAAGAGTTCAAAATCCCATTTTATGTTTTAGTTATGACCTGGGACTTATATATATCCTATAGTATATTCATCACACGTATGGGATGGATCCCGAAACTCGGAGTAAATCTACGTGCAATACTACGTCCATGCCTGAGTTGTATAAATTTGTCCAGGAGCACTGGGTAACTGGTATGAAAATGTCTGTTATGTAGGACATACCGACATACGCATGAGTTATTATACACGTAGGGTTACGCACGAGTTGGGGAACGGGCCTTAGATTTCGCCCCGCCAACTTAACCCTCAGAAACATAAAAAGTAGTGGTTTAGAGAAACGACCTGTAATGTACTCATGCAAACCTTTTAACCCCTATCATGAACACCTTTAATGAGACGATGTCAATGGTCTTCTGACGAGGTGGTGGTTGAGATCAAGACAACTAGGCGGTTAGTGTAAAACGCATAACGCATAAGAGCATAATACTGCATAAGCATAAAATAACCGTATATACGGATCATAAGCGCATAAGCGCATAAGAGCATAAGACTGCATGAGCATAAGAATACCGTATGTACAGCATAAGCGCATAAGAGCATAATCGCATAAGAGCACAATCGCATAAGATAACCGTATATGCAGGCTGTGAGCATAAGAGGCATAAGATTGCATAAGCATAAAAATATAAGGCGGCATAAGAGTCATATGAACTACATAGCATGAAAATAACCGGATATACGGCTGCATAATAGCATAAGACTGCATTAACATAAGAGATAACCTTACTATACGAGCATAAGCGCATAAGAGGATAAGAGTGGCAGAAAGGGTAACTGTATTTACATAGCATTATGATGTCATTAAGCGCATTAGCATCAGAGAAACTTCATAAGCGCATATCTTCGTAAGAGCACTAACGCATAACCGTAAGACGGAGCTGTATACGCCCATCAGCATAACAGTATAAGAGCATTAGAGTGTAAAACCCATAAGAGCTAACCGTTAAACATACGAACGTAGCGCAATTTGAAGAACCTCAGGGTAAATTCATCATAACATAAATCGCATATGCAAAATTGCCCAATCGCAGAACGTAGGCATAAGGAAAAGAGCATTATAGGACTAGCATATCAACAAATTAGTATACGTGCATACCTGCCAGGTATACATATCATAAGACCATGGGTATTATGCATTAACGTCTAACACGTGATCATGGTAACACAGGCCATAATATCTAATCGTGTAAGGGAGCACAGTCTATATCGGAGCATTCCTGGAGACTAAAAACCGTGTAATCCTTAGGTGCATAGTGGATTGTAAAGGGAATTTCCTGAATTACCAAAACTTCTGAACATGGCTTTGAATACATTCGTTCATCGTGGTGATCTTATGGCATACAAAATCACCACGATTTTGTTTGAAGCAACTCTACTGTGACCATAGTTTCCTTTCACCTGTCTTTTTGGTGTGTCTCTTATAATCAATTTATTTAATGAGCTATAGTGGAGAAAAGTGCTCATAAATTATGTGAATTTTGCCACAATACTATCCCTTAAATAAAAAAATCATGCATAAAGGTTTCAAAGTACATTTTAGTTTGCAAATTTTAACCCTCTACGTGCCAAAGTGCGCATAAGTCCTTTAGAGTCTCTGTCGATTGACAAGTCTGCTTTTTGCCTATTTGCATAATTACTGAACTTGCCACATTTGGCTTCTGTGTTGCAACTTTGTATTGGCGGGTAATTAGGAGAGATTCCAAGTTCCAAGTAGTTTTCAACTATGGCACCATAACACTTAATGCACATAGGAAAGGATCCTTGCATTTTCGATTCGAAATACAGATTTTTCTAAATTGGTTAATAACACCTAAAAATGACCCATTTGTCTTTTATATCCATATTTCAATCGCCAAATGCAGCTCAATAGAGCTACCCTAAATATAAAGGTGAGGATCAAGACCGACATATGGCCTTTTTCGTTTTATTATGACGCCATTTTATGAAAGCCGCAAAGATTTTGGATTGATTTTTAAAACTACATAAGTGACCGCCATACTTTTTTATTTTTTTTCTGTTTCTCGTTTTTGTTTGTTTTTTTTTTTCATATAATTTTGATTATTCCCCCCCCTCCCCCCGATACTAGTAGGCACCAACCCATGGAATTAACGAAATAATATCATCCAACGATTTTATAAGATAGACGGTCTAAGGGTTTTCTCCTTCAAAACGGTGATTTTACAGAGTAGTTTTCTTCTTCTTCTCTTTATCTAAATATGCAACCCTTATCCAAGGATTTTTTTTGGCAGAAAATGTGACCATGGTCCAACTGAATTTTTTGTGGAAAACAACCCATATGCCTTGACTGCGTCAGTAATCCCCCCCCCCCCCCCCCCGATGCTTATTGGGCGATTAATTAGCTCCGTATGTATGTTAATAGTCATTCTAATGGTGAAAGTATTGGTGCATTTTGGTGAAAAGTAACCAATTGGGGCACAGAGGTAGCTATTGATATGCTAAACAACTCTGGTCTAGGGTCCAACTAATTCCTTTCCAATATGGCCGCCATTTTCAAAATGGCGCCACCCTATAAAAAGGGCATTATTATTGGGAATGTGGTTTGTAACTTTATTACATAGTCAGCTAAGACGTGGTTTAACTTTTTAAATCAATATTTCTTTATTCCCAAATCGTAGTTTAATTCAACATGGCGGTCACACATTGGGGTTTAATTCAAGATGGCTTGCGCTCACATGGAAAAGCTTCTGATTTTGTAGTTTACAGTGCAAACCATGGGTTTTTGTTGATTTTCTAACACTTTGGGCCCTCAACATATCCAAACCTCCATTTATTGTTGTGTAAATGCAATGTACATAATATCAAATGGCTGTCATATTCAAAATGGCTGCGCAATTAAAATGGCAGCTACTGTAAACCTTGATATGATAAAGGTAGTAATTGATTTTTGCCCATATGTAAATAATTCTAACCATATTGGTGTCTTTGTCTGGTTAAACATTACCTTTGTCTGTCTGACAATCATCACATAAAAATATTTCTGCCAAGTTCAAAACTGGCTGCCAACTATAAATTTTTAATAACTGCCTTAAATGACTGCGCTTTCTTTGTCAGTTTGTACCTCCATGTCCATAATTGCCATTCACAGGGACTCTTATGTTCTGCCTGGTGCGGTCAATGTGTAATTTCTAATACTTATCATATTCACATTAGCTGCTATTTCACTTTGTTAGATTTAATACAGAGTTATTAATTCATGTTTTTACAATTGACCCAAATACCAGAAATCGGATGTGGTCATGTGAGGCATTATTTAAAAATTACCAAGTTTTTTGGATTAAATTCAGTCATTCATTTACTCATTCATTCTTCATTTTGTTATTCTGATAACTTGTAGACAGCTCCACCTAATATTGTGTCATGATCCCTCATAGTTTTAAAACGCTAGCTAGCGGTTAGTTGTTCTTTCAGTTATGATGGGGTAATAATCAGATACTAACAATCAACTATCTTTCTCCATGCACACATGAAAAATGGCAGTGCTTCCCATACTTCAAGCAGCCAATGCTGCTGCTCAAGGGTACCAAAGGGGCTCTTACTTGACACAGACGTGGATTTTTTTCTGTATCCTTGGTTCACGCCAGTCCACCTCACTGAACTCTGGCTAGCATTTGATTGGTACCGGAAGGAAAGCGGCCGGATTCATACCTGCGCATACTATTGCCCAGACCCTATAGGACCAGAGAACGCTTTGTCTCTGTTGCTGTTTCACACCTTCACCGGCTGCACAAAGGAAAGAAACACCGATGGGAAGCAAGCAAATCTTCCCTGATGTCAAACTTTGAAACTTGGAAGAACTCCTCCTTACCGAAGATACCTTGAAGAACTAATTCCAAAATTGAAAGTTTTGTTGACCTCATGTACAACAGAACAGGATCCATTGATTTCATTTCACCTACCCTATATGCACTGTTATCAACACTCAAACAAAGAGCAATATCAGGCTGGGCCAAGCATTTCTTTTTCGAGCTTCCAGAGCTCCAGATCAATGCTGACTGGGGTCCGTAAATTGCAGCTTCAAAGTCCTGTATGGACAACCTTGCCAGAGGCATCAAAAGCATGTCACAAAACTGCTGACTTGTGGCTTTAACTGTTTTTTGGTACAAAGTCTGGCTGCTTCCCTGAATTCTGCAAGGTCCTTGTCCTGTGACATTGTTGTTCCAATATTGGGCAGACACTGAATTCTGCAAGGGGTTTTTCCCTTGTATGTGCTTGTGCGCCAACATTGGGCAACCAAGAGATGTTCCATTGTCTGCGGTGCTGTTCTCCATTACAGTTATTGTCCTGATCTGCTTCACGGACGCCCACTTCTGCCCATGCAACTTGGATTATCCGATTGTGGTTCTGAATCTGTTAAGACATCAAGCTGACGTTTACCTTCACGTTGCGTAGATGTAACAGTATATATCTGTGTCTTGATGGATTTTTTGCACACAGCGCTCTAACCAACTCAGCTATCAAGCAGGTTGCTTAAGAGGAGCGATAGATATCCATCTATAGGTGTTGGTTCGAAAGATTTCCATTGCTTTCCTAGCGGGCTAGTAATACGGAGTTCGCCGGTCGAATCCGGCCAGGCGCACATTTTTTTGTCAACACTTGTGTGCACTGGCTATCTCCAGGGAAAGATTAATAATATCCATCCTTGTCCCTGAGAACTAATGTATTAAATTAAAACAAATATAATTGTATTTTAATTCTTATCCGTTCTGATGCATCCGTAGAAAGGCATGGACACCTTTCTAACCAACACTGTAGTGATATTCTATCGCTCCTCTTCCACCCCAGTCTTGATAGCTCATTTGGTTAGAGCGCCGTGCTATTATACGGAGTTTGCCAGTTCGAGATTCGGCCCATGCGCACCTAGTTTTTTTTTTAAACACTTGTGTGCGATGGCTATCTCCAAGAAAGATTAATAACTATCCATCCTTGTCTACCTGTAGAACTAAGTAGTTAAAAATTTCATTAGTTGGGTGTAACATTTTTGGCTGCTGTGAGTTTTTGTTGGATACATTCGACTCGAAGCTTTCGATGGTCGACGCATTCTTTCTTGCTGTTATGGGTCATATCGGGGATTCAATTAAGGTGTGCCTGGTTTTGATCCTATCCTCTGACACTTCCTCACCTTTAGCATTGTGTACGATGAGTAAGGAATCGGCTTCAACCGGGTGGAATGCCCTTGATATCCTTTATCACATCCTGGAAAGGCCTGGTATGTAATTTCCGCCCTGGGTATACTCTTCCGTGTCCGTCTTATTCAACTAGTGGCAAATTTGTCAGAGTTATGGAGTTTGGGAGCACTCTTCTCACGTTCCTTTAGTTAAAATGCGCTTAAAAAGGCACTTTTGGGGTCTTTACTGACCTGCAGCATTGACTTAGAGTTAGTGGAACAGGAATTCATGACAATCTTGCTACACAGTTAGAGATGTTTTGCCAACAATAGCTATATAATCAGGTTGTAACCTCTTTTGGGCACTATAAAATGTTAGCGGCAGTTTAGGGTCGTGAAGGTGATGTAGATGTTGAATGTCTAACCATTCTTCCACAGCTTGTCCGTCTTTATTGGCTTCATTGTAGCCCCATTGGGTACTATGGCTGTTGAAATCGCCAATTAAGAAATGAGGTTTAGCGGAATTCCTGAAATTGAATTGAGAGTGCTTGAAATCTACTGATGGAGGGTTGTAGACTGATATAACTATGACAGCTCAATGGTGAGGACTTTGATGTTGTCAGCAGATATTGAGGTTGCTTCTACAATGGGGTCTGTTTTCACACATAGAGCACTTTCAAACTGTCGATGTGGTCTCCCGATGGCAAGGAATTTTCATGGAAAGTATTTAGTAAGACCTTTGCTACACATTAAGGCTACCAAAGTACTTCTGCAGAGTCAACTCATCTTTTGGGTGGTGGCAATTTGGCCATCATTAATTTTGAATTTGCCATAGAAGTGCCGCGTAATAGGATTCGTTGCCCCTGCAATCAGTTTAAACAGATCACTAGGCTTAGAGCATGGGGAAATCAAGCTTTTCATTGTGTAACATGTGTCCTGTGCCCTGTGATTTTTTGGACCGATTAATGAATCAAATTCTCCCACCACTGGATGAACATTTTACAGGCTGTTTATAACCACTGAGCCAACAATACCAAATCAAATAGGGTATGTTATTTTAAATGAAAAAAAAAACACATTCAAGTAGCATGGAGGAATCATACAGGCATGTAAGTGATACTTCTAAAAGTAGTGGCCATTCGAGGTTTGGCAGCCATCTTGACCAAATTATAATGGAAAGAAGCAATATAACAACAGACCTTAATTGGTTTCCTCTTAAGTTGATGTGAATTCCTTCCTTGAGGGAGTTATATCAAGATTAAGAAAACATTCATTTCTTGATAATCAAAGGATAAGCTTAAGGGAGCGCACCACTAATGACTCTCCCATAGGAACACACACATTTTTGTACGGGTTCCGGTTACACTAGAGAACTCCCTGCAATACTTGAGGCATCGTGTTTGGTATCAAAATAAAGCTCTTTTTCTGAAGATTTTAGAAACTTTGCTTGCATATGGTGTTGACCATCTACTTTTCACGTTATTTTCACATTAAAAACGCAATAGCTAAATTTACCACCCCGCATCACTCTAGGAATATCTAGGAATAACCACCCGTGCACATCTGCGGCCGTATCTTGGGTTTGCGATGAAACCTGATTTTGTTTCTCATGTTATGCAATGTTGACATCAATTTCTATCGTCCATCATGATATCATGCGATTTATAGCTTCGGTTATGAAGAAATGGCCAGTAGAATTCTTGTCAAGCCTTGCACTTTTTACCCATTTGCGTTATTACATAAAAAACGTGGATGAATTAGTGAGCGCCCCTAAGTGACCAATGAGACGACATTTGGATTTTCGCCGCCATTTTGGAGTAAGTCTTATTGGTTGCATTCTTAAGATGAGTGGTGGATCATCACTATATTTAATGCACATTGTTCAATAACAACTTAAGGGAATCATAACAAGATCAAGAAAAAACATTATTCTTGATAATCACATGATATGCTTCAAATTGGCCGCAATTTTGGATTTTCTGCCATCATTTTGCTAATGTGAATGGATTAGCAGTGAGAGTGTCAATCAGGGTATTTGTGTTCTAAAATGGCACGAAACACAATGGCGGCCATTTTGAATTTGGTTGCCATATTGGACGAAGGAAATGTAATTTGGCCCCTAGACCAGATTTATTAAGCATATCAAGAGCGAAATCTGTGCCAAATTGCGTACTTTTCCACCCAAAATTCACAATAGGGTTTGATATCTTGCACAATTCTGCAGGACTATAAATGAAATGTTGTCGTTACACATAGTGCGCTCGCTCCGTATAGGGCTACGTGGGGCTTATGCGTTTTCAACTATGCTTCATGCGCTAAATGCTCCCCCGTACATACCGTTATTCTTATTGCTTATGCACCTACCTATGATATTTTGCGCTTATGATACCGTATTATGCTTAGCAATCTTTGTTCTATGTGTCATTGATCTTATGCCGCTTATGCTCCCCGAATATTACGCGGCTATTCTTATGCTTATGCACTCTATGCTCTTATGCGATTATATTGCGTATATTACGGTGATTCTTATGCTATATGCACTATTATGCGATTATGCGATTGTTCCGTATATACGATATTATTTTGAGTAGGCACCTTATGCGATTATGCTCTCATGCGATTATGCGATTAGCTCTTATGCGGATTTGTTCCGTATATACGGTTATTTTTTTACTTATGCACTCTTATGCCGATGATGTTCCGTCATATACGGTTATTCTCGAATTATGCATTCTTATGCTCTTATGGATTATGCTTATGAAGTCTTTGCTATTATGTTCTTATGCTTATGCAGTCTTATGCTCTATGCATTATGCGTTTTACACTAACGGACAACTAGGCCCTCAGCTAGGAAGGTTTTATTGCCCCGTTGGAGGTCAGGAAGGTTTTGAAAAGATTGAAAAGATTACTTCTAATCCAAATTTTCCGCTGAATCCGAAAATCGAAGTCTTGCCATGAAGAAATCCCTCAAAATCATTTTTTGTCCATAAAACCTTTATTTTTACATCTAGGATGAATGATTTTGATCAAATGTAAAGCAAAAATTGTACTCTATGTAGCCAAATAAACCATAAATATCCTTATGTTATTTAGCTGAAAAGGACGTATAAATTCGTGATTTTGGCAAAAAGTGTTTTTTTTGGCCTTTTTTTCAATACACTTCAAAACTCCGCATATTTTGATTACACTGGAATAAAATGAGTCGGATAGAATCATGGGCTCATTTCTTACTTTATAATCATCCTATTGAACATATGGCGACAATTACCATTTGTCTTTACAAAAAAATGTGTCAGAAATTAAATTACCTAAAATGACTATTTACATTAGAGTGAGTCAAAAGAAACTGGCTCTGATTTTACACTCGCCCATTTTGCTTCTTTAAGTGGTATTATATCTCGACATATGTGATTCAGAATGTAATTTTCTTATTTAATTTAACAACAAACATCATTCTTATCGGTTAAGTATTCACCAAACTTTACTCTTTTTAACCAAGCAAAGCAAATCGGTTTTGCGACCTGTCTATGGAGTTCCATTAAAATCTAATGATTCTGAATGCAAATAAATTTGATGGGGTTTTAAACCCAAAAAACAATTAATCAAAATTTGCCATTGGAATGACCTCTTGCTAACTGTCTACACCCTCGTCATCCAATAAAATAATTCTTAATTCAGTCCTAAGTTAATGAACATATTCCATATTAATGAAAAATTAGATAACTTTTAAGTCTTTTCCGATATAAGGAAATGCTTTGGACCAAACTTGTCACAACTCTTTAAAGGATTTTTGATAATTCTGGCTATTATCACAGCTTTTTACCACCATTAACACAGTACTTATATTAACATAAACATAGACTAATACCCCTGTGGGTCCAATTTCGTATTTACATAGGAAATCCATGACAGATCGCGAACTGCCTACTTCATTTCGAAATACTGTAGCTCAGCCTTAACCTCACTTTTTTGAATGATTGTTCCATAAAATAAAGTTAATTTAACAAAACAAAACAAATAAACAAAACAAAAAGAAGTGCTTTGATACACTTTTGGGATGTATATATCGTCGTGGTCACGACATAGTGTCGAATCTGGATTTTTTGGGCAAATTGAGTTAATAGTTGATTCTGGTTGCAATTTTATGTCTCTTTAATTGTACCCCCCCAAAGTAAAAGTGAATTTACATCTCCTAACCAAATAGCCACAGTCGAATAACACGCATTTTTATAAAACGTGTCACAAACACATGAATACGTATTCGCAATCTTTTTGCGTGTCCAAATAGCCCTCAAATCACACAGATAGAATTGTGAACGAATGCGTATTATTAGCCTGGGACAAAGATTTACTCTTCAGTGATCAAAATCGGTGAAATTTACCCTTTCTTTTTTTTTTTTTTCTATACTTCATGAGGGATTGGTCATGTATTTCACATTTTAAAGTAATGTTTGTGGTTTAATTATGTTATTTTCCTTATTGAACCTACTGTCCTGTGCGTCGTGGAAAAAGAACTATCCAAGTTGGGGTAGTTTTTAACATTTGTACAAATACCCGCAATTTATTATTTTTTTTATTTTTTTTGGGAGGGGGCATAGTGACAGTAACCCTCGTATTACCAACGGGGGAGTTACCACCCCACGTAAACTTTCCCTCGGTGCGCAAAAACGTTAAAACTTTCGTTCAGTCTTCCTTGTAATTATTTCACATCCTACTGCTAATTTTGGCGACACACAAATGTGAAGGTAGCACCCTCACTGGGGTTAGCGTCGAAGTCGATTGGTGGTATTGGTTCTACTACCTCTACTATACAAACCTATACCCAGTATATTTTGAAAACGAAGCATTCTGATTGGTCAGTACTGCCCATTATTCTGCAATGAGCCGCTAATTTGCTTTTCTTATCATTAATTTACATTAATCACATACAACATACCATAAAAAAGGCATATAACTTAAAACCTATACAAAAAAACAAATAAAATCAGTTTTTTCAGGTAATAGAATAGAAATAAAGGTTTTGTTAGTACATCTATGGGCCTAATGTAATCGTCGAGGATGGGCATTATCTCATTTTAATTTCTTAGTTCGTTTGTTTAAATACTGTGCACTGTATGGCCTTTTAAAATTATATCGTTGATTAAAAACTAGTCATTTTTCCATATCATCTGGGGTGCCACACTCCGCATGAAAAATCGCATATTCGCTACCTTTTTTATCCTTTTTTATGCAAATTTCATTTTTTCATTTTATAATATCTCTGATGTGTGTCTGTGGAAGGACCACTTTTTGCCAACTTGTGACTTTGACGTCCATTGTGACGCCATACTAATATGTTGGAAGCAGTAGAAAACCTGTGGACCAATGCCATCAACACAACGGGTATACCAACATCGAAATCATCTATTCTTATATAATGAAATTCTCCGGGTGTTAACACTTAAGTGACCACGGGGTTTTTTCACTCCCGTTGGTTCCCAAGGGGGGTTCCATGGGACCCCCCCCCCCCAATGAAAACCACTTCTCCCGAGGGAATTTTGTGGTATGAGAATTTTCCACAGGGGTGTAGGGTCATAAGACCAAAACCCCAAATCAGCATAAAAGAAATTTGTTATTTGGGCTGCAAAGTAAGGGCAAAACATTGTTTCAAACACGCGAAAAATGGCAAAAAGACGAAAATTCAAATTAGTCCTTGCCTTAACATCAAACTTTTTGAAAACTTATTGTTTTTAGTTTTTTTAATTTTGTTGTTTTCTTGTATTATTTTAACAAAAACTTGAAGTTTTTTAGTGAATCCTGTATTTTTTAACGGGTGTTGCAAAATACCACATACTTTCCCATAGACTTTTGTACTTAACGTTTTAGCAACGTCCACATGAAATTGGCTTTTTCAGAGAAAAGAAAAAAACATAAAGGGTTAACTTATTTTATGTTACTATTAGTTTTTTACTTCATGTTATGTGAAACATATATAGCAAAAAAATTGCTTTGGTTCTTTGATTTTTTTAAATATTCTCAGTTGTGACTTCGTTAGTGCCCAAAGGGGTTCCTATGGGAACCCTCACTAATTAATCTCATTAATGGCTTGCCGTTTTAAACTTTTGGTATAAAGAGCGCAAATTTAAAAGTCAGACAATTACAAAAAAAATCGTTTGCTAAAAACCCACGCGTAAAGCCGGCCATGCGAAAACAATTTGGAGGGTCCCAGACCCCCCCCCCCCCCCTTGTCACTAAGGTTAACACCCCACCCCTTAGTAACAACCGGTGTTTTACAAAATAGACTTGTAACATATTGCGAAAGTTTGATATTCTTTGATGTTAACTTGGAAATTCTGCAAACTAAATGTGACCCCTGCTCCCACAAAACCAGTACAAAGTCGCCAGAAATACTTTTAGGAGAAAAGATCAATAAACTTGTGTACAATCAATAGAAAACAAAGAATTTCAAGGCATATATTGATTGTTTGATGGACAAAAGAAAGAGCATTTTACATGTTTATACCTTCATTTTCAAGCTTGTTGTCTCAGCATTTCAAATCTGTGCTTTATATCTCAAAATGAAAAGTTTCCGACTTTTTATCTGGGTTTTTGTGGGAGCAGGTCGCAAATAATTACTAATATACCATCTTTAAAAAAATCTCCTTCTGAAAATTGCTATTTTCTTTGGAAAGGTGTTGTAAAAGCGTTAATTGCCCTCTAGATTAGATTGATGTTAGATTTTGTTACCCTTTCAATTGTTAATACAATTCGTTTTCAAGTTTGGTATATATTTTAAGTGCGGTGTACATTACTTTAAAAGATAGGGGGAAAAAAAAAAAAACTATAAATTTAAATGAGAAATTTAAGAAAACGAGAAAATAGACCGCTTTCATCCTCCCCTCCAAAATCTTTGAGTTATGAAACATTCCAGTTACATTTGACTCAATTTTTGACATGAACATTCTAGCCAATATTTATTGTGTGTTACACTGCATATACTATTATTTATTTTATATAACATGCACTCCAATGTTTGTGGTTCCTCCTAACGTATTTACTCTGAAATTTATGTTTTGTCTGCAAAATAAGTAAAAACATCTTGGCGACTAATTAAATATATTAATTTTAAGGAGCAAATTTGTAAGAGGTTGTATTTTCTGATTCGGTTGTCATACGTGGTCAGTCTGCGCTATATGTTACAACGAACGATAATGTAACAGTGACTGTTTCCTCATCATCATCATCATCATCATCATCATCATCATCATCACAGCATCATCGATTCATAGCCATCATGTCGTCGTCAAGCTCGATGTTTTCTTATTTCATCGTTATGGCCACCATCATCACGGCCATCGTTATTCTTATCATGTGGCATCATCGGCATCATCATTTTAAAATAGTAAAAACCCTAGCTATAGTTAATCTCACATACCAACATTAGAAATCAAACGTGGTTTTATGCATAGAATACGCATCGGATCCTTAGAGCACAGCGAATCAAACATTTGGGGTTTGGACAAACAATCGAACCACACTCAGTGGCCATTTTGAATGAAGGAAAAAAAGTTGTTCTGGTATTTTAATACTGTCGTCAGTTAGTACCATTCATTCTTTAACATACACCACTTAAAATAGCCCATTCCTTGTATTTCATTTAATTACAAGCATTTCATAAGTAACTCAAAACTTTCAAACGCCGTTTTATCAGAACTAGCATTATGCTGAGCGACATATGCAGGAACCCACGACCGATTATATTCCATTACAGTACCTTTTGGCTGTCTTAACTATATTCCAAAAGGTAATTCGTGCGAACTAAGGATTTTTGACAGTCAGTTCCCATACAAATAATGTTTCCTTCTGGGGCCCGCTAAAACATTTAAAATTAAACACAGTTAACTGAATATTTTCCATTAACTTCTTTCTTTCATTGTTTCCAGTATGGAGGGGTAAGTTATGATCACCAATATCCAAATCAATTTCCTTGATTTTCTAAATCCCTCTAAATAGTGGGTTTGCTCAGATCTTTCCCGAGATTTCCCCCAGGATGGCCAACCCTTAATTTTCTAAAAGCAATCCTGTTTTAATATACGCAAGCTTTCACATAATATACTAATCACGGTGAAATAGCTAAGCTCAAACTGATGTTCTTCATATAGAAAATCACCAACTTGTAAGAGAATTCAAGACGATACCGCAGTATTCAAGTCAAAACGAAAAATCCGGTTCATATCAAAACGTTTGAATGAGCATTTTGGGTGACTATAATCCCCGGCGTATCCAGACTTTGGTTTTAGAGGGTCCCGAGGGCGGCAAGGACCTTTATCGCGCGAAAATATGCTGATTTTGCATGTTTTGTGGGCATGAACCCCCGCGGCGCGAGTCCCGATAGCACCCCCAAGGTACGCCAACTGTTAATACACACAAAAATATATTAAAAATATCTGAAGACAAACCCTTTAAAACATATAAAATTGTTTTAAACAGACTAGAGTGCAGTATTATAAAAATGTCTATACAAACAGATGAGTGCTGGTCCTTGTTATCAGATCAAGAATAACTAAATTGCATTGACAAAGCAGTACTATTAACAGAGATACTAAATATTTTTGAGGTTGAGAGAAGCGCTCCTCTGAAAATGCATTTCAAATGCCGTTATATTTTTGAACGTGAATGATGTGACACAATATCTGTGTTTTGGAGGGCCTTCAAGTTTAATTTTACTTGTTTATAATATAGCTGACTTAATAATATCTTCTTGTGAGCAAGGCAATTATGTCCCCATCGAAAAAAAAATGGCGTGATTTTTTGCGACCCAAAAAGGGGCCGTGACCGTCACCTACTTAGTAAAAATTATCACCCTATTTCTCTCTTCAATCTATACATTTTATTATGAATACTGGCTCAACATCTTAAACTAAAATGTAGATTCCTTGAAGACCAAAATGGTTTTATATGGACGACGTAGTAATTGGGTTGATCGATGCATATGCTGATATAAAGGATATTCCGGGGTCCATGGTTTTGTTAAATATTGAAAAGGACTTTGATGTTTACCTTAACTTTTTATTCAGTCTTAAGGGGTCGTTCAAATTTAGGTGTAATGTGATTCAAATGGTGCAAAACCTTTTAAAACACCAGGCAGAGTATAATG
Source organism: Ophioderma brevispina (assembly GCA_023653785.1). Classification (NCBI taxonomy): domain Eukaryota; kingdom Metazoa; phylum Echinodermata; class Ophiuroidea; order Amphilepidida; family Ophiodermatidae; genus Ophioderma; species Ophioderma brevispina. The sequence continues at coordinate 21,137 of JAMKCH010007260.1, forward strand.
GTTTTCTTAGGAGAAGCCCTAAGGACAAGCCACCTGCAATTTTCAAAGGCTGTCCTATTTTGTCTGTTCCCTTTTTGCCATTGAAACTTTGTCTATTCGCAGTACATGATAAAATTAAGGGTTTAAGGTTTGGGCAACTTTGAAAAGAATTATCGTTTGTTGGCAGATGATACAATACGGTTCCTACATTGGAATTTGGAATCTTCCAAAGGCCCGTTTTCAATACACTTGATAAATTTGCCTTCCTGTATCAATGAATTGATTAACCCTTGCAAATCCGAGGCCATTCGCAATGGCAGGCTCTGATTTTCATCCATTTGAAGAAGCGGGTCTGACTGAAGTGGAGATCAAACACTTTTTAAGCTTTGGGAGTCTTTATTGATACTTATGCTCTTTTTGACCTCAATTTCATTCCCCTAACCGTCATCCAAACTGAGAATAACCCTTAATTGTTGGAGGAAGTAAAAATGTATCCGTCTTTGGGGGTAAGTTACTCTGTGATTAAGTCGTTTTGTTGGTGCCGAAACTTTTGTTTGTTTGTTTTTCTGTCTGTTCTGGTGTTGGTAACATTCCACATATTTTTTCAAGAAGATAAAGGGTCTTTTTTTTATAAATTTATTTTTGAAATTGGTGGCAATGACAGAGTTAAGCGTGATGTCCTTTGCAAAGGATTATAATGCTGGTTGTTGTCTTCCCGAAAGGTTGATCAACTTCTGTTTTTTTGTTTTCATGCTTTAAACATTCATAGGTGATAAAACGGTGATTGACCCCAGACTCTCTCTATTTTTGGAAATATCCCTTTATTTGTTTTGGTGAAACATTTTATCCGGATTGAATTCCAGATTCTGTTTTATATATCCATTTCCATTAAGTGAAATCATTAAACTGTAATATTATAACATAAACCAACACTAACGATAAGTGGTTATTTTATCTTCAGACTAAATGTGCAGCTGAAACAAAAAGGTTATCCTATTACCCGACTTGGAATAAAAAGATTTAAGTAAGGTAAGAGTTTTGTCAAACTCTGAAATTCTGGTTATTGAATTTGATACTCCCATCTCTAAAAGAAAAAAAATGCAATTTCTTTAATTAAGTGTATTAAGTTGGGATTTGTTTCGGACCACAAGATATTCAGATAGTGTGTTAATACTATTTTCTGCTTCCTCGTGGTGCGAAAAAGTTCCAAATATGTCTATTCGATTCTGAGTAATCGGTCACCCGTGAAGTTTACAAATAAATTGATTGATTTTTTAGATATTTTGGATGAACCTTACTGGACATTGGGTTTATTATAGTACTTCAAATGAACCAAGTCAAACCCAGTCAAGATCTGTTTTATTTTAAGCTTTCCATCGCGGGGCAAGTTGCACAAACCAATTCCCGGCACAAGATTGAAAAGCTTTTACCCCACGGGGACTCTGGATGAGTGGCCAGAAGCAACATTTCCCTTATTCTGTGGATTAAACCAAGATGTCTCCACTGGACGTGGTTTTATATCAATAATATTATAAGGAGTCTTCTTTTTGCGTTTTAATAATATAAGTTTGCGAAATATTTGATATGCAAAAACAACCAGACACCTCCACCATGACACTTGTATTAATTCCCCTTTTTATGCCGAAATTTTATATTAACAAGTGCAGATTTCATCAAACTAACCCCAGTTTCGTTCGTCGCCTTTTCAAATTGCTAAAATTAAAACAAAAATTGGATATAAATTGCTGAAGTAAAGAAAACTAGAGCAAGCATTTCAGGGACTATTGGGACTATTGACCTTGAACCTCAGTGAGTCTTTGAGATGGTCATTGTGTACATTTTGTTTATAATAATGCCATGGTCGACATCAAGAGGATTGAGAGAGTTGCGTGTTGTTTGAAAAGGGTTTTGTTCTTCGTGCTGTTTTTCTGAGTTTTGATAAATACAAACAATACCAAGAAAAACACATTTAAAAGCACACACACAAATAATTCTGCAGATGTTCTTATAAATTTGCATCCAATGTGACCCATGGACAGTCGCAAAACCGACTACTGCATTCAAAAGAGTAAAGCTCTGCGAATACTAAACCGATGGAAATGATCTTCGGATTAAATAATCTAAGAAATGAACTTTCTCCTTTCATCTGATACAAATCATTATCCGGGGATGTAAATAAAGGCTTTATAACAAAACTTGATTTGAGGTGATTTCTTTCTTCAAAATATGACTGAAATATAAAAAAGAAAAGTTCATTTTTCCCACTCACAAAACGCACCCGACTTTCTGCTGCATGCAAGACTTGCGATTTTCGGATTCATCCGCGGAAAATTTTGGATATAAATATCTTTCCTCAACCATCTGACCCTCAGACGGGGCAATAAAACTTTCTTAGCTGAGGGCCTAAACCTTGTAATACAAGATCAGTTTGAATATTAACACTTACTGACACTTAATGACCAGGCGGGTCCTATGGACCCCCATGGCCTCTTTGCGCATGATCTTTTTTCGTCGAATTTTTTTTGTAGTTTTTGTGTGACTTTAAATCGCTTTCTGTTTCATACCAAAAAATTAAAAGAATGGCCAAGCGGATAATGAGTCTAATTAGTACGAGTCCCATTGACACCCCTCTTTGCTCTCTAACAAAGTCAGCTGAGAGTCTTCTAAAATCAAAGAACCATAGCCATTATTTTGTTTTGCTGTATAAATCGGCATACATTCATGAAGTAAACAATTATAAGTTCATAAAAATAATTAACAATAGCTGAAAACAAACATTTCATCTTGGATGTTGCTAACTTTACTGTACCAACGATATAGGAAAATTATGTGTATTTTTGCAACACCCGTAAAAATACAGGATTGACGAAAACTGCACGTTTTTGTGCTAAATAGAGGTAAATTTATGGGTCTTCTACATAGATATTCAACTAAAAATAGTTTGCAATTTCAAAGTGTTGGTAAGCTCAGGAATTTTCCATCTTTTTGCCCATTTTTTACCCCTGTTTTTGAAAACAAATTTACGGCCTCAAAAATAAAATTCATTTAATATCTGAATTTGTATTGTCTTGTGACCCTTCACATGTGGTATAATTTCGTGCCAAAATCCTTCGTGAAAGTGGTTTCCTTCCCCCCCCCCCCCTGTGGTGCCTATGCAAATACCAATGGGTGCGCCCGCAGGGGGCCGAGTGCCCACTCTCTGTCTTTGGGCGTTTGGGTCAGACTTCCCTCATATCATGTTTGCTGTGGGGGTTCGCCACTTCCTCCCACACAGCAAGTATGTTTTGCATTCCCACATATGCCAGGTACCCATTTATACCCCTGGTGGAGAGAGGCAAGCGAGGTAAAGTGCCTTGCCCAAGTGCACCACACATTTGCAACATCGGTGCTCGAACCACCAACCTATGCACCACAGTGCCCTCAAGGGGGCACTAAGGGGGACTTGGTCACTTAAGGTTAAGGCGAGGTTAGAGAAGCTGCCCCTGTTGTGGACGCTACAATGACTTTGTATTCACAATCATAAGCAATTTATAGATTTTTCACAGAATGCCCCATTAATCGGTCCTTTGACCCCCGATTACACCCCATGTGGCCGTGAGTTAACGGTTCTTTGACCGATTCTTGCCGATGATATCAATTGATTTGCGGTCCACAAGAGGAATTTAATAAATCGGTTCACACATGACTTTGACCATATTTGGCCCCGCTTAACGGGCCTCGTGGTCATTTTATAGCATTTAAAAATCTTTGTCACCCATATACCCTGGTACCTGGTAAATACTATGAGCAAGTGTATGATAGCACTCGAAATTTAGGCAGAACCCGGGTAAGTAAGACCTGACCTGTACTGAACCCTGCATGATTATTTACATTAGAATTGTCGAAAGGAAGTGATAATGTTTTACCATCCTTGTAGATGATATTCAGAGTGTTCTTCATCTTGATTAGTGGCAAGTCGTATGTTAACAGAGCTCCTAGAAATATCGAAAGATTGTAGTGTCTAGGCCCGGTTTTAATTAAGATTCGGCGTCCATTGGTCTTATTTCTACAAGTAACAGAGGAACAAGCTATTGATGTTTAAATTAAAAAAAACGCAATCGTGATAATGTTTTGCCCAAATGTTAATGCGATTTTAATTTACATTTTAAAAATGTTTTATTTTCCTATGAAGTCAATGGTATTTACTGCTCTAGGTTTTGGTCTTATTTCCTCAACAAGAGTTTCCAATAGACAAAAAGCAATCCTTGCAGTTGGTGCTATAATTTTCAAAAATTACTGAGAATTATTCAAATTTTAAAAAAACATATTTTTAATGGTTCACTTTTTTTCATATATCCTGTCTACTTTTTTCTGATACAGTTCACTGGATTTGAAGACACAAACTGCTATAATGCACCATACCACAAATTAACACCCTATTCCCACAGCTTGCCTCAGAACGTTAAAAAGCAGATTACCTTTAAAAGTTGAATAAAATGTTTTTTCTCTACTTATTCTGATCCTATTGTTTTGTCCAATAAATTACTAAAATATCAGTAGCTATTGCTTTAATCCTGTCTTTTAAATCGTCTGTACAGTGTTTTTTCCTATGCTCATATTTAGATTTGCTCCTTGGCAACTTGGGTTTTATCTTCAGAGTGTCCGACAATGCATGTGAATATGTAAATTGGCACCGAATCGGATTAAAGACCAATGAATAGAAATAGTGTTTAATTGAAGTTTATTGAATTCGCCTAGTACGTAAAGACAGTTGTCCTAAATGTTAAACTGTTTTATTTGACAAGGTTCACGCTTGTAAACGAGCATCTACGCATGCTTTGATTGTGCATTCATTCAGGCAAACTTGTACGGTCTCGCTATGTTCCAAACCATAAGAAAACAGATAATATGTGAACATTGTGTGGAGATGATAGTCTTTACGAATCTAACGCAAAAAGTTCAGTCTTTTTTAAACATCATTTTGACATGACGGTACTAACTACGAGGATTGCATTTTGGGACACGCTGTATCTTATATTCTAGAATTTAAATTACCAAAAAACCCTTGGAATATATAGCCCCGGGCGAAGGTTTAAAATTATCAACAAATCATCCGTTAAGCCTCGTCTACCGAAGGGGGAGTTACATCCCCCCCCCATCCCTTGTGTTTTTTTTTTTTTTTTTTTTCCTGCTCAAACTCCCTTTTTGTGTTTTGGGTGTCAATTGTCAATTGCTATTTTAATCCCCTTTTTCATGCAAAGCAACACCCACCAGAGTAAAGGTAAGGTGCAGAGTGATCCCAAGTGATAGATATAACAGGGTTGCAACCCCCCCTTTCGGGAGAGAAGTACAACCCGCCTAGTAGATAGGATAGACATTGATTGGGGGGGGGGGGGGGGGTTCACCAATGGATAGCAGGTCCTCCTCTTTTCATTGAGAAGTAACAAATGAGTACCAACATGCCTAGCATTACGTCAGAATACGTTCGTAAGTCAGCAAACTGTCCAGTCCATTGACATCCGTGTAGAATAGGGTAAAAATTTCAGTTTTTTCACCAAAAAAAGGTAGAAATGTCCGATTTTCAATGGTGCGGTTTTTGACTCTATATGAAGGAATGTTTTAGTGAAATAACTTGTTTTTTGGATCAGTAAAATTGTAAACATCATTGTCCCTCCTATACCGTATTTATTGTTTTTTAACTTACTTTCATTCTAATTTAGACCTTCTAGTGACCGGTCATAATGGGAAATTTTGTTAGTCCTATTTTATAACTATGTAAGAAGACACCCTAAGGCTAAATTTGGCGGAATAAGGGCACTTACAGTTGGTGGGTAACCACCCCTCTCCTTTCCATATGTTTGTTACAAAAATGGCTCAGGTAAACGAGGGTTTAATCTGTTCAGGACATTTTTCGTGAATTAATATCAGTACCAATAGCATATGATTATTGTTGGGATGTGGACCACTGAAGACACACCAAGTGTAATGTTATTTATTCACATGCTATTCAAAGTAGATTTTACGTTAACAAGCAAAGACCAATGCGAAGTCGTAGCGATGGCATAGCTGTTGGTGGTTATTCTTCGGGTTCATCTTATTCTTTTGATGGTTTATGGCCAACTTCGACACTACACTGTGCATGTGACACCAGGCGGTTGGTGATCAGCTAGCGAGGATGTGGTATGCATCCCATTAACACCAGCCAAGTGGTAAGTGTGTTTGTAAAGTGAAGGTTCAAATGGGACAAAGCTTTTAGAGGGAAAGCAAACGTTAAGGGGATGCCGCGGCGATGTGCAATTGTTTAAAAAATGTTATCAATTAGCAATTTGAACGATAGGTATAATGGTATAAAGAGTGATATTTAACAAAAATTCACGTCATTTGCATTGATTGTTAAGTTTTTAAAATAATATATTCTTAATAAACAAATTATTTAGTCGCTGTTCAAATTTGAAATTGGGGGGTTTTTAGGTGCAGCGTGAGTAAGGAGAATTCAGACTTTCTTTAAGGCATTCTAATTATGAACTTGTTATTTCAGTTTAGGGGAAAAAAATGAAGGCGAAGAAATAAACCTGTCAATTATGAATTGAATAGATGGACAATTTTTTGTTGAACAGTTTACTTTAATAAGGTTAGTATCATACTTTTGAGTTAACGACCTTTCAGAAATTACCGATTTTCAGGTTCAGATTTTATCTATTCAGACATCAACATCATGAACTGATTAATACAAGTATACAAATGATATAATAACCAAATATTACAAGTACATAAGGGTTATAAAGTTACCTTGCATAATGATAATAAAAGTAATAAAGTTACAATAGTTTGACGTTAGAATTATAACCATAGGAAGCTACAATGTGTATTATGTGAATGGGGCTATATTCAACATAACCCACGAGGGGGCTTTAAACCTTTGATCGTACCCGAAATTTAAAAAAAACATTATTTGAGTAATGTGGATAACATAAAGTTCAGGCATAATACTCAGAAACGTAAAATGTACATTTCAGTTAAAAAATACCTAAGGTGGGTTAAATTGTAAAACAGGGCAGGAGAGTACTGCATTGCAACAGAACGTTACAAGGGTTCTACGATTAGGGAGAATAGGCCATGGAATTTGAAGGGAAAAGATGCTCGGGTAAACGACTTGTGTACACAAAATCTGCAGATACATAAGAGATATATAAACATTTTCGAAAAATGAATAAAATATTATTAATTCCCCTAAATATCTCGGACCAGTAAATGAACACATGCTACATTGACTCGAGCAAATAATAGAACTGTTGATATCCAGTAAATCCGATCCGTAGCGGGAACACAAAGCACTTCAGATTCCCTTCATCTGGGAGTGAAGAACACTGCTTTTCTCATGCAGTTTTTAAAATATTTCAAATGTATCACACCCGATGTAGATTGAGTTCTTTTTATGAAGCACAAAATTACCTGTCCTCGTGCACGAATGAATCAACCTTGAAACTTCTACTGTGCGTTCAATAAACTTTGAACCTATTACAGTGTGAGTCAAAAAAAACCCTACATTGCAGAATAAAAAATAATTAAAATAGTTAGAATTGGTTTTTGCTTAAAAATTTTGCTATGGTTATAGAAGGATAAACAGCTTTCAGAAAAACGTTTATTTGGTGGTCATTTGACTGTGGAGGAAGAAATTCGCCTATTTTGCTGAGAGACTTTTTGAGCCAAACAAAGAGGCTGTTGGCTTACATAGTAGTAACATGGTCTTCAGGCAGCGATTTGAGTTCCAAAACATTTAAACACCAAATTATTGTTAAACAATAGAAGGTGGGAGAGTAATTGAAGGATTATAAAATAATATCACAGAGATTAGAAAAGTAAAATGTTCAATTTTCCAAATAAGAAATTCAAGAAGATGGTGTAAGACACAGTTTACTTTGTTCAGCAAGGTTTCATGCTTTTAACCTACAACGAAATTGGAGCAAAGTGGAACCATAGAACGTTTTGTATTCCGCTTTGAAAAACAGCAGCAGCGCGAAATTGGAAATTTTAAGTTTTAATGCGATTATACAGAAAACTTCAGCTTTAGTTCTTCTTCAATGTATGGACGCTTGATTAGATTTTGTGGCAAAATAATTACCTAGAGTGAAAACTAAATCTCTGAGCAGTTCCATTATGTTCCTGAACTGCGACATTGATATCGAGTGATTTTTCAATAACTGACTCTTTGTGATTGAACAATGGTAATTTAAATTTCTTGAAGATATTTTACTTATAAGTATGTTACACAATAGACCATTTATTCAAACTGATATGTTTTGTCGATACGAGAAGAAATCGATACCGTCTGAAATTGCATGGTGTGAATTGTCTTTGTTAATGTGTTATTGTATCCGGGCGGTTGTCAGTCTCTCCCGCATTGTATGGCTTAAAATGGCCCACACTGAATTGTTAGGTCTCTCCGCAAATTGACATGTTTGAAACCAAAAGTCAAAAGACACCAAATAAAAATTTCTGATAGCATGTTTATCCCTGTAAACAACCAAAGCAAACATTGAAGCAAAATAAAGTTTATCCTTTGAAGAAAAATATTTCCTGAATGTTAGGGTTTTTATGACTCACACAGTATTTCATTCATTTATTCGAAAAAAGGAAACGAAGATCAGAACAAAATCATGAAGGGAAGCTGTTTAGCAGACTGTGAATACGTAACATTCTTTGGCAGACCCAAAACTGACACCCCATTTATTCATACATATTGTAATAAAGGTAGACCGGTGTGGCAGGACGATATGGTCCTTCCGGGCTCACAGTCCGGGAACAATAGTGAACAATGGGACAATCGATTCAGTTAGTTGACTCTTCACGCAAGATTAGTTTCACGTTTTATCCGTTGTCGTCTATGTGCCCGACGATGATACCTGCCGGACTTGATTACTTTCACATGGTGCCATCCTAGTTGAGAGATTCACAAAAGCAGTAGTAATTTTAAAGGCATCTCAGCAGTTGATGGTACCATGTTGCAATAAGTAAAGAGTCTCACGAGTTTGTATCACAAATTTACAGTTTTTGGTCAAATTGAGGTTAGATTTTATCTTGTATTAACACATTATCAGGTGTTTTGGGCCATGATTAAACAGTACCTACTAGAGGACAAAATGTTACAGAGATCAAGGTCAAACGACAGGTAGCCTTCCTTCGCTTGGAAAGGGGTGCCTTGTGAATCAAGAGGTGGATCCATGATTCGCAGATATAATACAAACTCAAACAAGAATACAGTGACAGCTTCATCATTGATAATAACACAAATGAGGCCACTCAAATGTATGTTAACATCACAGGCTTGGAGCCGGGGCAGATCTATGTATTCCAGATAGCAGCAATCAACAGCGTTGGATTAGGATTACCAGAAGAGGTGACCTGCAATGAACAGTGCCGATAGGTAAGCTACCATAAAGGTTTGCCCTTAGAATTGAAGAGGAAAAAACTTTACTTTTATATATGGACCCTGTCTATTGTTTTGGTACAGTTATGTCTGTTACATCTTTAACATACGCGGACCTAAACAAGAGCCTAATCTCAAAGTCGTGATTTTCTCAAGCGGTGGATTTTACAAAATATTTTGATAATATTTATATATTAATTTAGGACTTTTTGTTTAAAACTACTGGACTTTCAATTTTGTGAAAATCTCGACATGTTGTTAAATAGTTAGGAGTGTCGTGTGAGGGCGGGGATATACAGAATAGAGTATCCCTACTATTTCAGTCCCGGTGTAAGAAAACCGAGAGTCGACCATAAATTAGTGTTCTATATACAGAATAAAAACAAAAACTGTGACCTTAAAGGTTTTGTAAATGTCTCGACACTTTTCTTACGGTTTAACTATATAAAATCAATGTATTATTTTATTTCAGTAGGGAACCATAAAATCGCTCCGTACCAAACAAAAATACCTTAGTGTTTTCGCTTTTGGTGAAACAATTACAACTAATCTACAAAAATGTGCACTAAAATATTCATTAGGGGGTCACTTACACTCACCGAAAGTATATAATGTGTCGTAATAATAATGCAAAAGCATATTTTACCCAGTTTATCGTTATTGCTCATTTTAATTGCTTTTTTGCTCGCTCTATCTTTTTACGTTTATTATTACTACATTACTATTTGTTACTCCATAACAATTTTTTGAAGGATGCTCTCTCCCGGTAATGCAATGACCCTAAGGAATTATCAGATCACAATTTGTAATAAATAGAGTAAACTCCTTCAGATTATTAAAAACCACTATTGGTGCACCAAAAAAGAAGGGGGAAAAGAAAGCAAACAACAATCTACATTAGGGGAATACCTGCGTATATTATCACAGTTGCAGGAGCCTGTGCAGGGGTTACGGTAAAGATTAAACCATAGGCTAAAAACCCTAATTTAACGCAAGTATTGATTTTAAAGCTCCTGTTTTCTATTCAATTCATTAAAAGTACATTTACCTCAACACAGAAGTGTTACTTTTACGGACCCATTCTAAATTAAACGAAAATATGTTTTAGTATGTAATTTCTTTGCAAAAAAGTTGAGTTCCGTGCTAGGGCTGGGTAATCGGAATTTCCTCATGACGCGTCTAGGCTTAAACAATAAAGAAGCCACTGGAGGACGTGGGGAATCCAGTAGGCTCATGTATTTATCATATTTAGTGTTTCTTTAAATAGTAAAAAAAAGATGAAATTAAAAATAACTACCACAAAGTCTTCTGCACTCCCCGTCATCGTCGGGATCATTTCATCTTCAGCATCCGTCTCATCCCCTACTATACCCTCTCATGTATTCCTAGTTAGCACCGGATCCTGGTCATCGTTGCCTGAGTGAGAGACTAAGTACAGTCATGGTCATATCTCTTGACAGGACCAGATCAACCGGAAAATTGGAAGGCGCTCGAGAAAATGCTGCGGCAACTAACACGAGCTTGGAGTTTACATGGGACTAGCGCCAACTCGTGTGATACAACCAGGATGTATTGATGGATATCAGTAGATATTAAAGAAATTTGCAGCAAAAATGATAATAGTTTGAGGATGAGG